>JAOBRD020389829.1:0-36831 GCA_027575215.2 Hydrozoanthus sils
TCTGTTAAAATTGAACTGCATTAGCCCCCCCCCCCCCCCAATTACTTTTTGCTCCCGCCGATCAACGTTTGAAATTTGATTCTATAGTATTAATTTTGAAAAAGGCCAAAATGAACTGCAGAAAAATCATGCTCATTTCATGCACCCCTGAAGACTATCGTTTCTCTAGAATAACCTTGCATGATTTTTTCTCTGAAAACCCCTTAAAATTACCAAATTGCTGATTTGACCCCTAACAGATGAGAAGCATCCCTATCATACCAACACAGAGAATACCCCTCCTCCCAGTTAATTATTGGTGATGTTGTTAGCTGTTACTTGTACATCAGGTTGACTGCAGTCTTGCAATAATCTGTGATCTTAATAACAAACTAAGTTGTATTGGTCATGGAAAAAATTTTTCTTATTGAGTTTAATTCACTGTTGGTACCACAGAGTGCAGATTCTATGTACGATTTGTCAGACACTGGCAGTGTAATAAGCATTGGTTCACATGGATCAGTCTCATCACTGGCAATGGCCCAGAGTGGTCAACCTGAGCTGTTGGTCTCCCTGTGCTATCAGTCATTGACTGGTCGGCTCACAGTGGAAGTGTTGAAAGCCAGCAACTTAAGAAATGTCTCAATGCCAAGAGCACCAGGTAAGTCGGATAGAATGTAGCTGGTAAACAGGGGCAAAGCCAGAGGAAAGGATCCCTGAGGTACCTGTGACCCCCCCCCCCCCCTCCTTTGTAAGCCTTTTTTAACCAAAAAACCTACAACAGGTGGCGCAAATGCTATGACAATCAGCTGAGTTTCCCTCACTTTGATGCAGATCATGTGATCCCACCCCCTGAAAAATCCTGCCTCTGCCCCTGGTAAAGAAAATTCGTGGAAACTTGTTTGCAAGGCTTTTTTTCTGCAGATACAGATGGTCTACTTCAATACTGACAAGAAAACACGCACTTCCAGCGATCTCAGAAGTTTGAAATCTTAGAATTTCAACACTTGTTTGGTTGAGCTTTGCATGAGCTTATTGCTAGCCCCACTAATTCGAAATATGCTCTACAGTCCCTGTAGTTTGCTGACAAAAAAGGATCAATTAATGTTTTAATAATATTGGTGTAAAATATTATGAAAATACGTTTGCAGATGTTTATATTAACATTTTCTTCCTATTAATTTAACAAGATTTTGTGAAAAAATTGTTATAACATTTACCCTATCCTTTTATTTATTTTGGTGAAATATTAGCAACAAATTATTATGCATATATAAAAACTTATGCATTATTAAAGCTTGCCCGTGTAAAAGAACCCTGAAAAACTACTGCCACGATATTTTGAGCGCTTTGGCAATTGGACTATTGCAATGAATAAAACCCTATATTCAGTGGTGATGATGATCTTGCCCAATTTATTTTGTGTTTATGTTGGCAGTAAACATTCTTTGTAGTTTGTGGCAGCCAATTTAAATAACTCACCATATACTGAGTCTTCCTTTGACGATATAAAATACCAACTGGTAAAAATACAGACTCGTGATTGTTATTCAAACTTTATTTTTATCAGTAAGCGCCTTCATTTGTGCAAATAAACGAATAGTGCTTTTGATGTTTCTTTTAATGAAAAAATTATTAGAATTGTTTGAAAAATTGTTTTCATTATCATAATTAAGTTCTTATGATTTTCAGTTTCTCACAACTGCAAACTAAACCAAACTTGTTTTACAAAAATATTTATAGTCATACAATAATTACAGCTCAAAATTGATACTTTATGTTAAAATCAGGACAATAAACAACAGCCTGAAACCGAAATTTCAGTTAATCAGATAAATGTCATAACTTCTGCTCATGATTAAAAATTCCAAACATCTAGAAGTTTCTTTGATTTACACGGCCCATGAACTAAATTATGTTTTATTGTGTGCGATATCAAAAGCTTTTGGTCGTCAAAATTCTTTGATTCGTTTTCTTTCCGATTTCACATGCGTTAAAAGAAGTGAACTGAATTACGTCTGATATTTTGTTAATATTATTCTGTAAGGTTCGTGGTGAAGCTGTAAACTAATGAAATACAAAATCGTTTAGAATGAAGTGAAATACAATATAATTAAATGTTTTTAAACTGTTCTCAGAAACTAAAAAGGTCGTGTAACTGATGAAGATGTTCGAGATAATTCGGTGTATTCTTCATTCATTCTGTTGATACACAGCTCTTAAGACAGTAGGAGTTACTGACTCTCCACATGACATTGTTTTTGTCCTTTTTTGCATTTGAGTTTCATTCCAACGGACGCCATTTCTTTTTATCGATGATAGAAAAAAAAATATATTTGTGGATAATCAGAAAAAATTAGTAATGCATTTGTACATTTTATGACCAATCGAATTGATAAATCAGAGTCGAATCAAAAGCTTTGCACACTGAGCGCAAATTGTTTATGATAATTTTTTTATACCGTTTGATAGAGGCAATATCATTTGGTTTATATCGGTTTAATTCGATGCTACAGAACACACGGTTTTGAAGTCTTTAAGGTTGACTGCCGCGGTGAACAGCTGTTGTTTTGATATTTGTTAAGAATCAGTGGTAAACAAAAAATGTTTCCCGAAACTATTGAGCTTGACTAAAAAAGATTGTGGATATTTTGTTTGATGAAAAATCTCTGCACTGTTAAACTGATAAAAAAAATCGTTTAAAACGAATTTGTGTTTGTGGGAATAAGTGGGTTTTCTTCAACCGATTCGTAGTTGTTACTGATTTCAAAAACAACGCGTCTAGATGTGAAAGTTTTTTATATCTGTTGTATGTGTTGGCTTCTGATATCATCAAAGGCTGACTGAGGTGCAACATGAATAAGCTCTAGAAGACGGCTTTCATCAACGGTTATTATTTAAGATTGTATGATACCAAATTTTGCCTTGAATTGTTAATTACCCATGCATACGTTCTCAATTATTAACGAAGAAAAAAATTAAGGAATAAACCAATTTATGTGTTTAGAAGAAACTTCCGATGAAGCGACAGACTATAGTCGGTTGATAACAAAAGTTGGTGTTTCTGATGGCGGCAGTAACTTTTGATTTGGTGAGATCGCCCGACTTTTGCGAGAGAAGGCTGTAAGGTCGATCGCTCTATCAATTGTTCAGAATGAATCCATTTTCATAACAGATAGTCATAAGGAAAAGATTTAAATCATCAAATATTATTAAAATATACTTCAAACTTGTGATAATAGTCTTACCTGGCGAAGAAATATATTTTGTTTTCATAGAAAAATACCCGCTGATCAAAAATTATGGATTGAGAGCGCTTTTTGATCTTTTTTCTATCAACGACAACTATGTCTACTTCTCAGATATGCTAATCTAAAAGAGAATATTCTTTTCGAATAAGAAATAAGATAATATACTTTAAAATACGTTTAAGAATAACTACCCCGTGGACTATGAATAAATTGTGACCATTTAATACCATCAAGAGAATAAACTGCCGAGTTTTCTCAGGTTTTCATTTTTGGTTTTGTTTGACATTTTGAAGAAAGTTTTAACTGGTGTCAACAGAAATTACGCCCCCCCCCCCTCCCCCCCAAAAACAGACTCAAATCTAATTGAATTTTCCTTAGGTTTTTCAGTAAAAGATCGAAACATAAAAGAGTTGGGATCAGTGATTCACAAAACTCCTGTCATAAATATGACGTTAATTCTTTTTAAGAATTATATAAACATTGTAAAAAACAAGTTACGTACACTAAACTTTCGTTTCGTTTTTGATTTTCTCGCATCGTAGTTTTAAAGAAACTTTATAAAATTTGCACACTCAAAGCACATCACAACACGTTTACAACCACGTTTTCAGAAACTGATCCAGTTTTTCCTGTTCTTATATAGATTTGTTGTTATGCCATGCCACGGAAGCTGTAAGGAACTGTGGCATTAAGTTTCTTTTTTCCAGATTTCTCTCTCTTTCCCAGCCTTTATAACCGTCTGTTTTGTTGTGATACTAAAGGTATTCATGTTCTCTTTTTTCTTTGGTTTACAACTGCTTTGTTTTAAAAATTTCGCTCTTCCCTTGCGTCTTAAAGTTTTTTCTTTCTTTCTTTGAGCGAAGTCTTTCTCGTTCTTTCTCTTTCTCTTTCTCTTTCTCTTGCTTTAAGTCATTCTCTTGGGTAAAATACCCGAATCGTAATCACAACAGCTGGTCAAAATTATTTTAAGCGATCTTTACAAACGCTTTTTTCTGTTCTTTCGGAAGCCAGCGTACCGCGTGCTTATCGTTCTCTATATTTATTAAATAGATACTGATGAAATACCAGGATTTTTCCTTTTACTAAAAGATCATACCTTCATCGCGCGCAGTACCTAGTGAAGATATTATTTTAGTGGTGTCGTTATGGTTACAAACATGATTAGCCAATACAAGAGAGCGCGCGGCCAGTTCTTTCAGTTAAAAAAGTTGTGTTCTTCAGTATCTATAGAATAAACAGAACATTCAATGGCCGCTTAGGGATATAAATTTTATCTTCTCGTCCTGAAAGTATTTCTAACTCGTTTGCTTCGCTCACTCATGAGAGATAGTTTCAGCACTCGGAGATAAACTTCGTATCCCCGCACAGCCATGTTATACCCTCTATTTACATAGCAGGTAATTATTTTAAAATCACCAAAATGTTGCCGGTTACTCAGTTTGGTTTTAATTTTGTACTCTATATATCGCTTTGTGATACTCTACTGACCAACCATTATAATCTACATGCTCCTCAAAGGCGAGGCACAGATCTCTTGATCTTCTTGCTAATTATGTACGTCCTGCCTCATCTTTTCTACCCTTTTAGCACCTTCTTTATTGGTTATAATAAAGCACTTTTTAGGTTCTGTTTGTTTTGTGCTAGTTTGGTGCTCCTTCCTTTTCTATGTACATTTCTGTTTGCTATTTTCCCTCAGGACATATAAACTCAACTATCTTTCCCTTATCTTCCTTTACGTTCGATAAACGTTGTATCTTTTGGCGTTGTTGTTTAGGGTATAGGTTTTATCGCGATTTTCTGGACTATTATTTCTTGCGCCCCGCAGGCATTAAAGTACTTTTAAAAAACTTTCTTCTCCGTCGCTCTTCCAATTCTTTTTGTCTTGACACTTCACTTCTATATACAGATCGCGCCGGTTTAAGTGTAATTTCTCTTTTTGTCTCCTTGCTCTTTAGCATTAGTTCATATAATCATATATTCCATGCTCCAAATTTGTTGCTTTGGAGTTCTCACCTTTTTTTTATAATCTTTGTTTCTCAAATTCCAGCCCTTGACAATTTACTTGTCCATCTAATTGATAATATATATTTCTTGTTTTGTTTTGTATCCCTTAGTCTTGCCACTTATTAATTCTTTCCATTTCAGGCTTTATCCTTGTATTCCTCACTTGGTTTGACCAGGCCCCAAATCATTTATCAGTTAACTTTTCTTTTTTGTTGGTCATAGTTTTATCCTTACTCTCCGTTCTCGTCCATCTCGTTTCTGAACTCTCTATATTCCCTCCAGTTCCTTTCAAATACTTTCAAGATCCTTCATTAGTTCCCAAAATTTGCCATTTTGCCAAGTTTTGCACATGATATTATTCCTCGCTATCTGGAAGTTTACACGCAAGTCACAGTTTACACAAAGTTTACACAAAAGCAGAAATAGTAAAGGTGTTAGATAGCCAGCACTAAATAAAAACGTAAAGCTAAATTCTAATTCCGAGATTTTAACCTGGTTTAAAGCTGAAGTTAGAGACCTTAAGCAACAGACGTCCGTGCCTGTTGCCACGGAGGTCAACCAGAAGTCAAATATCAGTAGTTGACGCATACTTGTCGTGGTGATCGTCAACGCTTTTCACCTCCGTGTTGATTTCTCGTCGAGACCGTGAACGGGGCAAAGTTTAATGGGATATAATATGAAATGATTGAATCGAGCACCGAAATTAAAGATTGGGCGAAAAATCTTTGTTTACGTTAGGGCAGTTTAAATTAAGTTTTCGCGCCCCTTTTCTTGAGCGCGCGTCCGTTGTGGTAAGGCGCGCGCTGTTTGAGTGAAAAAATCGCGCCAAAAACGCCGTGTTCGATCCCTTCACTCACGGTAAACAGACCTGTTGCTTAAGGTCTCTATATTAAATTTAAACGGTGAACCGTAAACACGCCTTCTCAACCAATACTGAACCAGTGTCGTACGTTGCTTTGCGACAGATACGTACGTCAAAGTGACGTTGGTTTCACCAACGGGGAAAGAAGTTGCCAAAAGTAAAACTACTATTAGGAAAAGCATGGCGGATCCAGAGTACAATGAAAGTTTTGTTTATGAAATCTCAGAGCGAGATTTGTCAGACGTGACACTGATGTTTTCGGTAACATCGATTTCCAAAGCAAGGAAGAAGAAAGAATTGATAGGCTGGTTTTCTCTTGGCAAGAATTACAGTGGCCAGGCGGAAATACGCCACTGGAATGACATGATTCAGTCAAAAGAACAGAAAATAAGTCAGTGGCACAATCTTGCAGATGCTTAAAACTAAAAAAATAAAGTATTGCACGAACAGTCTAATGTATATCTACAAAGGCAAAACAAAACGGTGTCTCGCTTATTCACTGTAGAAAGTTTTTGGTTTTTTTATAAACAGCATTTCAAGTTTCTTTAGTTGTACTGGGGTTTTGAATATTTACCTTCCTGCTGGTCTTGCTTGTTCTAGAGTTGCTTCGGCCACGTCAAATTCTCGTGAGACTGTGAAGATGATAGAAGACACTGCTGTACATTGTTGAGGCTTTTGATTTGCATGACATAAGTTCCATATTGCGAAACTCTGATTGTATCTTTATTTTATTGCACTGATTTTAAAAGAACATTCCTTTTTTTTGATGTAAGCGTCAGTTTGCGTCAAATGAAGGCAAATAATTTATTCTGGCAATTTATGATTTTTGATTAGAGGCAACTGTTTTCGTAAACTTACACCGTTTTGTGATTGTCTTTGTGCAATGCACATAACTAAACTGAACTTACTCACCTTTTTATGGCCGGGATGTGTCCCGGCTAATATGTATAAACCCATAACCATAGATTAAAAAGCGCATTCAATGCCATTCTGCCAAACATGTTTTGAAATATTTTTTTTTTGCAATTAAAACAATAGTGGAGTTTTGATATGCAAGCTGGTCTTGTTTTATGCGTTAACTTTACTTAAAAAAAACTCTTGGCACCGCATTTTTTTGTATCCATCGTACGTGCCCTTCGATTTAAGGTTTTTCCAAAAATAAATCTGGAAAAGATGTGATGCTTATAAGCATTTTAAAAATTTCTGGATTGGTGTGTTGTCTGGAAGAACCGTTTGCTTTCAAGGTAACAATGTAGATTTTATTATGGTTTGTTGTTTAGCTATCGTTAGAGCAGTTTGGCATTGGATGGTGTGAGTTATTAAGCGGATTCGCACTTTCCAGTCACTGTTAACTATAAAGACACAATAAAACGCACGGGTCACACTTAATTGGCTTGTAACCTTAAAAACTCTAAGCACTTTAAAAACTCCAGTAAATGTGCACAAACCATAAGATAATATAACATTTGAACATGATAATTGATTAGTCTATAAAATAGTTATATCAACTAGCGTATTGTATATTTATAATTCTAGCATATTTAAGCTATTTCTAAATGAAAACATTTTAAAAATAGGAGCATCTATTAAGGGTTTCAAGTAAATATTTATAGCATTTGCTATATTTGGGTTTACAGTGGGACAAAGAAATTAAATATTTTGTTTTGTAGCTATAGTGAGGTGGCAAAAGCCGTTTATTTACCATAAGGTCGTATCATAAGTTGGCGATTAGACAGTCGGTTATCGGTAGGCGGTGCAATGGTTCGAGCCGCGGTCAGACCACTGTGTTGTGTCTTTGAGCAACAATACACTTCATCCGACTTGTTCCAGTCAACTCAGCTATAAGTACCAGCTTCTGCTGGGGGCTAACCTGCGATGGATTAGTGTCTTATCCAGGGGGAGTCAAAGACTCTCACACTCCCCCTATCCGACTACAGAAACTGGAGATAAGCTCCAGCCCAATGGGTTATTTGGCTCAAGAAAGGACTTAGCTTTATTGGCAGGCAGCTCATTTTAGATACTTGCTTTGTCAAAGACTTAATAAAGCATTGTAAAGTTGCAAGAGTGTACCATTTTCCTAACTGCGTGTTTGTTAGCCGTATGTTTAGATGATTTAAGAATTGGAAGATCGTTATTTTGAGTAGAGAACTCCACAAAACAAGCACACTAGGTCGTTCTCTAGGGCTTTATCTGTTGCTAACCTCTTAACCATACTCAGGTATAGCGCACCATCTGATTCTTGTTTTTACTTACTAACATTTTCATTAATAACCTTTCATTCTTTCTGATCACTGATCCCTCCTGACTCATGTGATGATCTTTTACTTAGTTTGTTTGACAAACTTGGTTTGGTAATACCTTTCCTAGAAACACTCCTACCAGTTAACAGGCTAATTATTTTCGGCAGGAAAGCATTTCGGGTCTGCTCGATGAGTTTTGAATTTAACTCTTAATTTTACGTTCTTGAAGTAACATTGTAGATAAAGTTTTACTGCGTACTTAGGCGCTGTCCTCCGCTATTCTTGTAGTTTTTAACCTCGCTATTAAGTTATCAAAGAACAAACACGAGTACAGAGAGAGTGAAGTTGCATGCTATTTAACTTAAAAAGAGTGTTTTGAAAAGGCCAGCAACTTTTAAAGAAAAAATGCAACGTAAGAGATGTTGTTTACAAGAATTTGTGGCAGTATCTTGAAACATAAAAACGAGGGCTAGTTGAAACGTCGCATTTTGGTCGTGTGGAGTTATTACATTTCATGCAACGCTAATACAGCAAAATAATTTATGACTTAAATAACTAATTTTACCGCATGACAGGACGTTATTTTGAGTATGAATCGGTGAATAGTGTTGCTGGTGTGTATTTTTGGAACATTCTACGACTTAATTGATGCTCAGGCAGTTAAAAGCAAATTGCGCAGTCAAAGTGGTGAACTTCTGATGCATTAAATTGCTTAAAGCTGCAAATGGTTTAAATGTCACATTATTACCGCAATCAATTGACACTCGAGCTCTTTAAGGAAGGATAATCCAGTTCAACGCCACCAAAAAGCTTCACCAAATTCTTTGAATTCAAGGTATCAAGTGCGATTTCTTGCCTTCATACATGATGTCAATAGGAACAGCTGTACCGCAAAAATATAGTTTTGGTATCAAAAATACTGTAATGCCAGCACAGTAACATCCATCACAATGTTTTCATGACGTTTTACGTTTACTCATGGAAATAAAAGGACTCGCGATTTATATGTCCGTCGAAAGAAAAAACTTACGTGAACGCGTATGAGTCGATTAGGTCAATAGAACGGAGGTGTACGCCATACCACTCATTTCCTTTCTCTTGAGTTCATCATGCAACTCATACGCATCGGCACGTACTTTAATGGTACCATTTTTAACGGCTAATGTTAGAGATTTTAGCGATTTTGAAAAAAAATTGCTAAAATTTAGTACTAAAATTAGTTAGCGCTAAAATTAAGGTTCTATCTTTCTGCCGCAGAGGACGTCCGCGTAATAAATTTCAAAATTCAATATATGTTATTCTTGATTATGTTCCACGACTTAGACCTACATCAACTACACTTTGTTGTGTTCCTGAATATGTAATTTTATCCGAAAAATTTTAATATAAAAATCCTTAAAATCGCTAAAATTAGTTATCGCTAATTCTTTCTCAGACAAAATCGCTAAATTTAGTAGTCGTTGAAAACTTTATGTAAAAACGTCATATAAACGTTGAATTATAATGGACGTTACTGTGTTGTCATTAGTTTTTCGATACCAAAGCTCTATTTTTCCGAGAATCATCAACATTTTCTCGTTTTCCTAGCAATCCTGACAGCGTATACTCCGGCTGTACGAGTGCAAAAATTTCTTATGTCTGGTATCACGTGTTGCAAACACGGTTCGTTCCGTCCGCCATGGCTTTCGGCTTCAGTCAGTTTTCCAGCTTTGCTGCCCTTGCCGTCTATTTTGTCCACCCCGCCGTTTCCCTTGGCTGCCGCACCAACACCTGTTTATCAGATCGATGTCAGAACAAACGTAAATTCTAATTTCAGTTTTTTTTACAATTAAAATCGTTAGTGTTATATAGTATATTTGAAATTGCTTTTCTTCTATACCCTTAAACTAAGGAACTTTTCCAGAACGTCCTTACCAGAGCACAAATCGTCCAAAAGCTCCACATTATGTTTATCATTGTTAACCAAAGGTAGTTTATTGAGTGCTTAAGTAAGGCCGAAAACATTTTGGGAAAACACTTGTTTCATTGTTATTAAACCAATCCGTATGGTTAGTTGAATCAAACGTGAATTATTCTTGTGTTTTATAAGACTAAAAGTCAAGAAAAAGATAAGTAACAGCATGCGGCAGACGCCGGCTGAATAACGTTCGTAAGGCCCGTCTTAAATAACGAACTAAAGTCGCGTCTTGCGTCGTGTCAAAGTTAACTAAAGTGCGACTAAAGTTTAACATTTGAAACCATGCCAGGTTTGTCGCACGATCATTTTTGTAGTGTTACACGACTCTGGTTTCAAACGTCTTACTTAAGTCGCACTTCAGTTGAGTTTGACTCGACGTAAGCAAATTAGTTCGTCGTTTGAAACGGGTCTAATAAACGTATGCATAATGCTGTCAAACCAGGCTATTGATCATTTGATGTAAAACTAAATGTAATGCATGCTTCTCAGTATTGAGTAAAGGGCCTATTCCGGGTCCTTAAGTCATCTTAAATCGCCTTAAGTCGCCTTAAATTGCACTAAGTCGCAGTTATTTTTATCCCCATTTTTCCTTAAATCGCCTTAAGTCGCCTTAAATCGCCTAAAGTCGCAATAAGTCGCTCTAAATTACGGCGACTTAAGGAGCCAGAGTAGGCCTAGTAAAAGATCGAGTCAATGCCAGTGCTGTTGTGATTTATCTTGGTCAACGTTTTGATGATCTACAGTTCTAATGTATTATCATTTTTATGTAGTTCAAATTTCAAGTATACTCTATTTTCTAGTTACTAAGTACTAACCCTAACCCTAACACTAACCCTAAACCCTAACTAAACTTTCTCCTTTAGCGTGCCTTAAATCGGCGTCACCTTAATCCTCTACGTACTTCATGTAAATTGATACATAAGGTGGTGTAAATTAGAACAATAAAACGAGTTTAGGTGGAGCAGTTCTCATTTAGAAATTAAGAACTACGTGAATATAAGATGAACTCTGCTATTTATTAACAGAGACTTTTTCAATATTTTTAAAATGAAAACTTACGCTAAATCCCTACGTTTCGTAGCCATTCAAACTTCATTATCAAGAAACTAAGTTTAAATTGTCAAACAGTCTTATTTATAGTATATAAATAATTAATGTTGGAGTTAGATTTTTTTTGTCAAAACCTAAATCTAACTCCAACACTTACTGTATGTTTTTCCTACTATGAATAAGAATGTTTGATAATTTAAATTTAGTTTTTTAGTCTGATGACTTCGAAACTCTGCTATTACTTTATAAAGCTGTTTTCCGCCTATAGTTGATGATTTTACCTTTTGTGCTTTTATGATAACGAACTTCCAAATCTCTTGTTGAAAACGGGGATAAAGTAACGAAGAACAACAAGGAGAAGGGAAAATTGAGAAGAAAGAAAACTGTACTGACAGATGGGATAAATGGAACAAAGAGGGGAATGATAGGGGAAAAGGGAATAAAGTAGAGGAGGGGAAGAAAACTGAGGGGAAAGGAAACAATAACGGAGGGGAACGAAAAGGGGAAAGGGGACAAAGAGTAGAGGAGGGAAAAGAAAATGGGAAAGGAAAACAGAGTAAGGAGGGGGAAAGAAAGGGGAAAGGGAAACAGAGTAGAGGAGGGAAAAAGAAAAGGGAAACGGGAAAACAGAGTAGAGGAGAGGAAAAGAAAAGGGAAAAGGGAAAAAGAGTAGAGGAGGGGAAAGAAGGGGAAACAGAGTAGAGGAGGGAAAAGAAAAGGGGAAACAGAGTAGAGGAGGGGAAAAGGGAAAAAGAGTAGAGGAGGGGAAGAGAAAAGGGGAAACAGAGTACAGGAGAGGAAGAGAAAAGGGGAAACAGAGCAGAGGAGGGGAAGAGAAAAGGGGAAAGGGGAAACAGAGCAGAGGAGGGGAAGGAGAGGGGAAAGGGAAAAAAGAGTAGAAGAGAGGAAAGTAAAGGGGTTGGTTTGGAAAGGGAAGGAAGGAGAGGGAAGAGGGACCGGAAAGTAGAGGATGTTGTGAAATAAAGCATGTTTTGCAATGGAATAAAAAGGGAAAACTGCAAGATGCGATTACAGGAGACAGGGTCAAGTGGAGGGGAGGGGTGACGCCGTTACCCTTTGTGCACCAATTTTACTGCATCCCTTTGCTTTTAAAACGATGCCTAATATTACACGGTGAGTGTTACTCACTGAAAATAAGAAAGATTCTCCTTCCGTGAAAAAGCCAAACACCCTCTTAAAAATGGTTTGAAATACATAATCTACTCGTACAAGATAAAAGTTGATAGGTGAGACATAATTCGCACATTAAACAGATAACAAATAGAAGTACAACAGATTCCTAACTAGGGAGAACCAGATTGATTTCAGGAGGAATTATCTAGGCAAATGTTGAACATGTTTTCAGCTCACTTAAGTACGATACAAAGTTACAAAATACAATGCTTTGGTAGCTTTTGCGTGACTTGTGTGCCATCACTGTTTTTTCAACTGAGTTTCTAATTTTCATTAAGGCTCATGTATGACAACATAAAGACTCTACGTCAGACGATTTCGTGGTGAGCTCCCTTTGACTTCTTGTTAAGGCGAACCGTTGCTTGTTTGAAATGACCATGGAAATGGGTATTGAAAAGGTAGTGAAAGTAAAAATTGTGGTGGAAATGGTAACGAAAATGGAGATTATATGAAACGGGTGGTGGAATCGGATCTAGAGGAGGAAAAGAGGGTAAATATTGGAGTGGGAATAGCAGCCATGATGACTTCGTTGTTTCGGTTAATCGGTTACTCAGCGTGATTCATAACTACAGTTTATCATTTTTGCTATTCTTTTGGAAGGCCTAGATGTCTCTCGTTCACGTGGGAGGGTCGGATATTGAAACAGGGTAGAATACTATTGAGATTTAGATGTAGATAAGGTGAGATGAAGTAAGAATTAAAATACCGAGTGTATATATTTTTAAAATGAGGATAAGGAAAAAGATTGGAAGGGAAACTGTAAGCATGAGTTGAGGCAGAGATGACAAATATCAATACCAAACCAACAACCGCGCAATGATACTTTACCTGTGTCTCTCAAAACAGGGGCGGTAGTTTTACGAACGAAACCGAAATTCAAGACGATGACAATTTTGACATCATGAATCACCCACATTACCCTTCTCATTCGTTGCTATTGTATTCATCGAGAGTGGAGACTGGCACTGCAACCAAAACACGTTGCTTTTCAAAATGGCGAAGCGGGGGAAATTCAGACTGTAAAAAAATGATCAAACTAAACTGCTTGGTGTTAGGTGTATGTACAGGATTATAAAACTTGAGCTGCTTATATGGACATGAACATATAATAAAGGTTTTATTTGAGACTAATACGTTTGAAGGATTCCTAAATGTTGAGTTTTGACAAGCACTCCTGTTACCAGACTTTTCCAATAATTACCATCTAATTATAAACCTCATGCAAAATCTCTTTTTATTCTTTACTAGATACGTACGTGAAGGTCGCCATGTTTAACTCTATCGGCCAACAGCTCTCCAAGAGCAAAACTTCCATCCGTCGCAGTATGTACGATCCTGAGTTCAATGAAACTTTCGTCTTCCAAATCATCGAGTTCGAACTCCCTAGCGTCAGCCTTATGTTTTCCATCGTCAATATCAAGAAGATGAGACGAAAGGAGATAATTGGTTGGTTCTCCATGGGGCGTGACAACACAGGGGAGGACGAGGAGCGGCATTGGAAAGAGATGATTGACAGCAAGGGGAAAGTGGTTAAGAGGTGGCACATGCTTAGCGCAGTGGATTACTAACAAAATCAGACAGGCTAAGGCCCGTTTAAAACGGTTGCTACTGACAGTAGTGCTTAGCGAGCTCGACTCTGATTCCACTATTGCACAACTTAGGCTGGACTTGGTTTTAGATGTCGAACTTTTGTCGAAATTTACCTTTGGCACGAGTTTAGCACGGCGTCTCAAACAAACCTTGATTAGCTCAAGCTGAAGTCGTGTAGCGCAGGTCAGCTTGTCTTGCTATCCGTCTTTTGCGTGGGTTAGTTTCAAACGCCGTGGTATTTTAAGTCGCATTTTCTACGTTCAGGTGAGCTAAGCGCAACTGTTCCCGTAGCATGGTGTTTGAAATAGGCCTAACCGATCACTGCTTACAGAACCCGGACAAGTTTGTTATTGCCGTAAGTTATGCAAATTTATTAGGTTAGTAGATAGTGATAAAATGGAATAAAAAATTCAGTTGAAGCAAAAAAAATTAAGGTGGGTTTAGGACGTTCAAGTGCATGATCTGCTAAGGACCATTTTTTTTATCTTTCCTTATCTGTTGCCAAATGAAATTTGTTTTTGTCTTGCTTGATATAGTTTCATGGAGAACAATATTTTCCTCAATTACTTGGCAAATTTATGTATCGCAATTTTAGCCTTTGTTCATAAATCTTATTCATAAATGGCGTCAATTTCCTTTTTATCATTATCATTCAAACAAATTAGCCCTACTACCCTCATTCTTTAGTTAAACTTTCGAAAGAGTATGTCACCCAAAACGCGGCTACAAAAAAAAATTACAATATCGCCGTCATTTATGACCAGATTTATCTCATTTAGCTTTGTAAGATTACCGTAGTTATTCGCTTTTAAGCCGCACTCACTATTAAGCCGCGACCCCCTTTTTTGAGAGACGCAATGAACACATTTTTGTCAAGTTTATTTTTTCCCCGAAAAACTTGGTTTTAAGCCGCAACCTCCAACTCAACCTGGCTTTGCGTTCAAGATTTAGAAATTATGTGAAAAAATGGTGCAGCTTAAAAGTAAATAATTACGGTATATGCCGTTTGATAACCAACGAGTTTATCCGCCAAACAAAATGAATATCCGTCCCATGCAAGAAATTCATTAAAGCTTGTATATTTTCCTGAAAAAGTACTGTTACTCCTCAATCATTTCTTGGATTTAAAACGTCAGTTAACTTACTTTAAAACAAAAATAAAATGGATGCAACATTTAGAGCCTTTTATGACGAAATAGCGAACGCGCTAAAAATTGTGCGGATTTATTATGCGCGTGAGAATCTGTGAATTAATTTTATTGCCCCATTTTACCTGTCCATTTCTTTGGACATTAAGTCTTTTATTTTTGTATCATAATTTATTGTATATTATTTGATGGGTAGAATTTATCTTAACTTTACTTTCAAAGATCAAGCAAAAAGTAAATTATATATAGTAAGTATATAGAACATACTTTTTAGAATTTAGTTTATTTTAAAAAGTCTCGAGGAAGTGTATTTATCAAATCACGTTTTTCTATCTTGTTGACAAGTTAGCCCTTTTGACGAAGGAGAAAGGCAAACAAATATTTTGAGTATGAACGCTTTTATTGCCCTTCTAGAGATATTTCATTTCCTTTCGGGCTATTTATGGCTCGTTCTCATTAAAAATGCGATTTGGAAGTTGTATAGACCATCGGTTACCATGGTAATAGACTGGTCATCAGTAACCATGGTAATAGACTATCGGTTAACACAGTAATAGACCACCAGTAACAATTGTAACAGACCATCAGTAATCATGGTAAAAGACTGGTCAACAGTACCGTGGTAATAGACTATTGGTTACCATGGTAATAGACCATCTTTAACCATGTTAACACATCGTAGGGCTGGGATGATAGGAGATGTGCATGTTCAATACTTGTTTTCTAACTCGTTCTATGGTCGTGGCAACCTCGTACCCAGACTCTTTCTTCCCCCGAGTGCCTGGGTACTAGGTTGGTTCGTGGCTGCAGTCCCTTGTGTTGTTGTATTATAGAAAAGTTTTTAGCTATTATTGTCAGATAATTTAATTATCGTTTCTTTTTCATATTTTTACTTTTTATGTCGCAAACTGAAAGGGAAGTTAGTGGCATACACATCCAACAGAGAACTTTGTGAAAAAAAAACTTCCGTTTTTACTCGTAAGCTTTAATCCAAGATTACGCAAAAAGATGGCGACTTGTACAGTTACCCGATATTGTTGGAGCATTAACGTCTAAAATTGACCATAAAAATGCATGGAGAGAATATGTAAACCTCAAATTTGACACACACAGTGTTGTTAGCAGAAGGAAGAGTTTCACCAACTGTTACCTTTCCTGGGTTTCTTTTAGCGGTGTAGGGTTTGCAATGCATTGTGGTAAATTGTGAAGCCGCCATCTTTTTCTGAACGGTATCTAAGTTGTAATCTTTTGCCAGTATAAACATTCATTTTGAACGAGATTCAGGAGATAATGTAAATTAAAGCTTTTTTAAGTTTGAAGCTAAAGAGCTAACGAAGTCCTGTATACTATACGTTTTCATTATGTTCACACATTGTGAATACATAAATTTCAAATCAGTCTGGTTGCGTTCTTGTTTTTCTTCTTGGAGTTGATGCTTGTTTTTCATCCATTGAAATATACCCTCATTATGGGGTTTTAGCAAGAAACAGATTCAACTAGCTAGATGGTAAATAGTAGAGAAACTATGGGCTTTGGGTTTTGACAGATTAGTACAAGTAGCAAAACAGAGATTACATAGCACAAACAAAAAATATCAGATCGTTTTTAATAGCTATTAAATAAATTAATTCAACAAACCAGTGTAAAATGACAGACTGCAATAAACGACATCTGAAATTAAGTTGTAAGTAATTGCAATTAAAATTTGTTAAAGGGAACCTTTATTATTTATGTTTGTGCGGCTTTTGTATTTGCATTTAGTAAAAATAAAGATTTTCCCCATAAAACTGCCCGTACTGGCGTTAGTATTGAAAAGTACCCAGTCCAGTCTCCACAACAACAGCCATCCAAAAGATTACCTCGTTCTATGTTTACTTAGGCTACACATCACCATGTTCTCCCAAAAATGCGTTTTGCGTTACAGTTCTATAGCAAGATATGGGATGGTTATTTATGAGATGGTTTTTGGTGTTTAATGCGCTTTTGCATAAAACTCTATGCTATAAAATCCAGAAAGTTTAACAATAGAAAGTGTTTCCCGAAGCGGCGAACTTTTCTCGAATATTATTTCGTGCCGTTGTCGATTCTTTCATGACGGCGAATGAGACGTCGAACAACCAAACCCGTAAATTTGTTGATCAGTCAAAGCGTTTTAACGGCTTATTGTTTTGAAATTTCGAAACTAAGAGCTATAGTAAGAAATTTGGTAAAGCCAGTTGCATCTTTTTGACGTGCGATGCTCTCCGTCTTGTACACAGCCACTCAAGTGTAACGACTGCAAAGGATCCTATAAAATGTCGTAAGTTTCAGAGCACGTTCTTAAACATATGTTTGCATGGGTATCTTATCATTTGTCGTTACTTGAGCCTCTTTTAGATAAGCAATATGAATAGGATAATCTATGGGTCGATACAGCTCTCGTATTTAGGACTGAGTAGAATTTGCTTCGATAATCAGTGCAGTTGTTTACAATTGTGTTTACATCTATTATGAAGCATTTGTTTAAAATCAAATTTTTGTTTTTGAATTTAGACTTTCTTGACTTGCAAAATCAATTTATACGCTTAAGCCTGGCCTTTCTTTTGGGCATAACTAATTTTACTTGCATGTATATTTTAAGTGTTGCCTAAAGCGAACTTCTTTGATATCTCGATGTTTTCGGAAGAAACAGTTGGGTATTGTGTACGGTGTAACACAAAGAATTTAAACAGTCGCAAGGATGTTTCTCTATGCTATATTTCGCGTGTTGAAAACAGCGGAAGTAAGAAGTCACAAATTACATCCAGCGGAATCGTTTCTTTTTTTCCCTTCTAAATCCCTTTCGTTCAAATTATTGAAAGTTTAAGATTACAGGTAATTCTTGGTATACAAGATCAGCCTTTCTATTTAATAGTCGCATTACACACGTATGATGTACGCATTGCGGACCTATTTTCTATATTAAGTATCAAAAACAGTCTCCCTTGAGAAAAAATCCAGAAAAAGCTTTTGTAGCTAGCATTAAGTGTCTCGTAGTAGAAGTAGCTATAGGATTACTATTTATTTGGGCAATTCTTATTACTAGCAGTTTGTTTCATTCAGCTCTTTATTTGTTACTAAAGCGGGCAAGCAAGGACACTTGGCCGGCACCTGAACTCGTGTTTTCAAATCTGAGGTGGATGTCTTGCTATAACTTTCATTACAAAACCAAAAAAAGGGAACATCTTTTTTATATCTACACGGTGTCGCTAAGTCTGAACCAAGATGGCGGTGCCTTTAATCTGTCTCAGTAGTAGCCGCCAAAATTTATTTTTTCTTTGTTGTGTACTCAATAAACATTTAACACCTATTACACTTACATCTTGCATTCTACAGGCAGGGTTCTTTTGCATTCTTAGAATGCCATTTGAAATCTGACGTCGATTTATGTAACTTTCCCTGTACAAAGCCCACCAGTTTTAGCTAGCTCTCATGGTTATCACAAGTGGCCTGTACTTCGAACTGTTTATATGAAAATTGTAAGTATTATTACAAATAGTATATCTTAGCGCAAATTAATGTATTGTTGTTCGGTGTAGGTTCTACAGAGATGAACATATACTGACAAGTACTAGAATCATGGATACACTTAAAGTAATGCCGTTCCATCTAACCTGCGCTGTTAACAACAAAGCACTGTTGTTCATTTTATGTGCCTGTAAAGAGCCAAGTTTATCATGAAGACCCCTTACTCTCCAATGTTGGGTTCCATAAAGGTTTTTGAACATAGCATAAGCTTTATTATACAATTCCTTAGCCTTTTGAAATTCACCCATAGCTTGATAGGTGTTTCCAAGGAGACTTAATGTTTCTGCTACCGAATGACCACTGGGTCCATCCGTTACTAGAAAAACACTTAAAGCCTCTTCGTGTAAAGCCTTCGCCAGCGAGGTTTCACCCATCAAGAGATGTGCAGCACCTAAGCTATTAGTGGCTGTTGCCGTGGCACTGTGTTGGCTCCCCCACGTTTGGTTAAATATTTCCAATGCTCTTGTCAACATGTCTTTAGCTTTTTGTGCTTCCCCGAGACGCGTATACAGAACACCAAGATCGTTCATGGTTTCACCCACAATGAAATGATTTGGGTCAAAAACCCTGTTTTTGATCTGTAGGGAACGCTCTAGGACCTCCTTGGATTTCTCTAAATTCCCTGCGTCGCGGTACATGAACCCCAAGAACGTTAGTGCCTCAGCGACATGAGGGTGATACAGTCCATGATACCCTTCCAGGATATTCAAAGCACGTTCAGAATAATCGATGGCTGTTTGGAATCTTCCCAGTTTGTAATAAATTGTACCAATCGTGTTTAATACTCTGCCTACGTGTGGATGTTTGGAACCGAACATATTTTCCATCATTACAAGTGAAAGGTTATAAAGTTTTAATGCTTTCGCGAATACGTTTTGGCGACTGTAAGAAACCGCCAAGTTCAATAATGAGGCTGCATAAGAAGGATTGTGAGACCCATACAGTGCTTCCAGTAGTCTTGATGACGTAAGGTGATATTCTTCGGCACGCGTCAGGTTGCCAAGGTAACGATTGATGATTCCAAGTTTGTGTAGTGTGGTTGCTTTCTCCAGTAGTTGCATTCTACTGTTGTGGTTGGTTTTGTTCTTTTCATTCGCTGCGAGTGCAATCTGATGAAGATTTCTTGAACAGTATGGATAACCAAGTGAACGATACATCACCCCAAGAATGTTAAGAAGAAACGGCAAAAACCTCGTATCACGTGCGCCGTGGACATTTTGAATATCTTGAATAACCCCAACAACATTTTTCGAGGTTTTGTTAAGTGATGTTGTTAAACTTTTCTTGTCCATTTTCATTCCTCCGTTGTGTATACACAGAAATAATAGCACTGTCTGTAGATCATAACGAACCCCTTGCGATTTTATGGTTGTTATGTCTAATAGACGTTTTAGTTTGGGTTCATTTGTCACAGGCTTGACCAAGCTTGGCCAGTAGCCATAACTGTGAGTCAGAAATCTTAGAAAACATTTCAAAAATCCACTGTTTAAAATTTCTTCCAAATCCACTTCTTCTTTCGATATATGAACGCATAGAGAACTCATGACATCTAGAGATTGAGAGGCGAAACTGTTGTTAGTGGAGAAAAACATTTCCCCGGAACTACTTTTCCCTTCAGTATCATAACTGCTTTCAAAATGCATTTGTTTCTGAAATGCTGAAACAATTCTTGATAGCGTTTCTTTTAGTATGCCAAAATTATTTCCGTTGTCTTTGGAATCCTTAGAAAACGCTATTTCACAAAAAGAACGGTTGCGGCAGTTGAGATTGAAAGAGCTTACCTTGCAAATTTTCCTGAATGCATCTCGAGTAATTTGGTGACTTACAAGTTGCTCATCTCCTTCACTCCCGCTCACTTTGAACAAAACACAGCTTCTCAATGTATTACGTATCTGGGCGTCTAGGTAATTCTGGTGGGAATTATTTTTCAGGTAATCCAAAATAAATGGCACGCTTATACTTCCTGTATCAGCGTATCCTACAGCACAGGCAATGTCACGAAGGACCGGGTCCATCTGTGCCGTGCGATTGGTTGCTTTCAAAACTGCAACATGCATTGTGTCTAAGTAGTTTGAACCAAAACTTTCTCGCCATTCCACTTGCATTTCACGACCTAGCAACTCCATATCTTGTTTAAATTCGGAAAGGCAATTAATATAGGAATAAGAAGACTGTTTGGGCGGACCCTCGCGAACACTCTCAATGTAAACTGCAGCTGCTGCCAGCGCCAATGGTTGCTTCCCAAGAAAATCTGCGAGTTCAGAAACACCTTCTATTGAATCTTCCTTTACTCCTGTTATTAGATTCAGAAGATCTACAGCATCTTTTTGTGACATCCCATCATACAAGTCTATAACTCCAACAAATTTACTCCGTCTAAGAAGTGATTCTCTCTTCTGTATAGTAGCTATGATAGTCAAAGCCACGTGGTCTTTGCGACCAGGCTCAAGCCTAAGATAATCGTAGAGAACTCTTAAATCATACACATTGTCAAAAATTAGTATGGGGCGGCTTTTACGAAATTTAAAAAAATCCTTTAGTTTAGAAAACAATATTTTAATCTTTTCCTCAGCATTCAAAATATTCCCTTCATGGTAACTTTGAAACAGGTCACGCTGTAGGTTCAGTTCATCGCGTATTTGACTTATCCAGTTTTTGGTTTGATCTTCGCCTCGGCTGCTTTTACTCAAGAGGGTTATTGCGTCAATAAAACCCTGCATAATAGAGGCTTGACTTTCAGATTCAAATGTCAAAACATCCATAGGTTTGTTGCTTAGTTCCCCAGAATCAAAGAGAAACTCTCCAAGTTGCCTCGCCAGTTCAGATTTCCCGGAGCCTGGACCCCCTACAATGTACAAATGTATTTCGCGACCATTTTGGGTTTCTGCCAGACTTTCTAACTGCGACGAACAATTCATAATTTCCTCTTTGCGATGAATCCAAAAGTGCCTTGGAGCAGTTATAAGAATCTTTTTTCCCGAAAATTTGCTCGGCGACGATACTAAATAGGAAACTGTGTTTATATAAAGATTTTCTTTTAGCCAAGCACAGCTGCTTACAAAATAAATCACAAGCAACATCAAACAGAAAACACCTGTAACTAGTCCATACTTTTTGCGAAAAGGTTTTAGAACAACCTTACTGATAGTTGGGTAAACTTTCTCCACCAAGCGCCAAAGAATTTTCTCGGCTTTCTTGAAATTAAGTTCGCCTTTACTTCCAGCTGAGCCACTGTGCTTGTTAGCGCGTGACACCAGCGTCTGGGCAGACTTTGCATGTTTAGTTTGTCTCCGCTTCGCTCCCAAAGCCCTTTGAGAATTTTGCTGAGGTGCACTTCCGGTTGAGAGAACGATTTTTTGTGCTTGACTTCTAGTGAGTGGCATTCTAAATTGCAATTGTTTCAAGAAAACACTGAAACTGAAAGTGAAATTCTTCAGTTCGGTTCAGTTCAGAGTTAACCAAATTTGTTTTTAAAAACTTTAGAAGTTTCGTCCTTCGCTCCAGTGTTACCTCATAATATATCCTGAAGATCATCAAGAAATGAAAGCAATACTATACTCCCCGTATACTCCCAGAGTTGTACCTCGTAACTGAATCGCGACGATGAGTTATACGACTCGTTGTTTAGTTACGACCGCGACCGCAGTACCTAATAAGCTGGTCAGCGGAAAAGTTGGCTTGTCACGTGATGAAAGCGGAAGACAGGAGGGTACATGGACGATGAGTGCTAAGGTACGTACGTATAGAACTAACAAATTGAAAATGTTGGTCGTTTGTCCATGGAATGTACCGAGAAGGTTTAATTTTCAAGTGGTAGTTTTAGGGACAAAATTACTTCTACAAGTACAAAGGAATCGAATGTTCACAGAAAGTATTGGCTTTCGTAGTCTTCCTATTTCTAAGTACTACTACTTTAGCCTTACATTCTTTACATAAAATATATCAATTGTCTGTTGAGAAAAGTTTTTGTTACGTATAAGATTTAATCAGTAAGTGCTTTTAGCGCTAACATCTTTTTCATTCTGTGTGGTAGCGTTACAGTTTTAAAGATTTGAGCGCAAGGTAAGAAAATGTATTGTTCTGGTAATATAGACGGTTGTTTTGGATATGGGTATTACCCGAATAT
Source organism: Hydrozoanthus sils (assembly GCA_027575215.2). NCBI lineage: Eukaryota > Metazoa > Cnidaria > Anthozoa > Zoantharia > Hydrozoanthidae > Hydrozoanthus > Hydrozoanthus sils. The sequence goes on from JAOBRD020389829.1 coordinate 22,948, forward strand.
TAACGAGGGTACCTTTTAGAACCCTCTATTTTCCAGATATGACCGTGTATGATCCTACAAAAAAAACCCGGTCAGAGCAAAATTGGAACGATTTGGGCTGATCTGCAAATCTATAGTCTAAACTGTTAATAGCTAGACCTGCAGACCAGCCAAAATCCTTCCAATAATTACTCACGTTGTTTTTGCACTAGACCCTTCAATTTTGCTGTGGCCAGTTTATTTTTATTAATAACAAGATAAATGTACCATGATCATTTTAATTTCTCTGTAACAACAATGATAAAATTAGCTGTAGCTTGGAAAATTTAAGTCATTAAAAAAATAGTACGATTTTGTGTTTTTCTTCATATTTGTAGATATCTTACTTTTTAGTCAATGTTTCTCTCTGAAAAATGTGTGTTTACAGGTAGTTTTTGGGAGGTGCTTTATTTAAAATGTGTTTTTTGGCCTCCATCACTGTATCATTAGGGGCAGCGAATGGTCTCTTAAAAAATGAAAGTCGTGGCAAATTTTGGTCAGTTCTTGAAATCTCGTCAAATATGTTTTCTTGTCATGTCTCAAGGTCTCATATCTTTTATAGTTTGGGTTTGCTTACAAAATGGCTTGCATTCTTGGCATTTTAAACAGAGCTCAAAATCTCTAGTTTGCTTGAAATTTGTTTTGTGTCTTTTTATTTTAAATCTCTGCCTCAGGTTTTTTGTATCATAATGTCTTGGTCTGAGATTATTTATTGTGTTCCATTGACTCAGGCTTAGATTTTAAAAAGGCTGCCTCTGCATCTTGGACAGTCTCGGATTTACCATTCACTACCCCTTATCAGTATCATATAATGACTACAATTTTTAACAGATTAGTCTTGTTCAAAATAAGAAATTAAAAATCAAAGTAACTTTAATTAACTTCTTTTCCTCTAAGAAAATTGTCCTTACCTTAAGACTGAGTTTTCAACAGGTTAAAGCCTCTCATTTTATGTGAGCCACCCTAGCTTGAATTTTCTAATTATTGTCAATTTTAACAAAAAGGGGGGTTGGTCATTAGCTTAGTAAATGAATAGTACAGGGATTGAGAGAGCACTTACCCAATTACCAATGACCCCTAGATTTTTAGCCAGGTTCATGCATAAAATATTTTTGTTATGAACGGCTGATTGGCTTCTGTGCAAAGTCCAGTGCTCAATCCCTGTAGTATTGGTGGGATTGAGAGAGATTCATATATTTTGTTAGGGAAATGTTCACAAGCATTGGGGGCAATTAGAGTAATTTTTTGTTTGAAAAATAAAGCAGCATACTCTGTGGCATTGCCCTCCCTCAAAGAAAGACCCATTTTGTGACCAGTAACCATGCTGTCACAAACTAAGCTTCCTTCTGTTTTTCCCTTACCCACCACAAGACTCTTAAAGCTGCATTATTTATATATGGCATTATGACCCTGATCTTGAACTGATGTGCGAAATTCATCAACAGGAATGAAGATCTGGTTGGATTGGACTGGGACTCTGATGAAGAAGACGCAAAGAAAAAAACATCAAGGAAAAATGTTTTTGATGTTGACGATGGAGATTTTGAGACATTTGGTCTGGGGTCTGGATTTGCACCCAGTAAATCTGATATTAAGACCTTCATGAAACAATCTCGTGGTATTTCTTTGAATGATTATGATGATGATGAGGCAGTTGGAGAACCATGGGGAGGAATTGAGTACAGCATAAGTAAGTGAATTGATTTAATGACTGAGTCATAGTCTAACTTTATATTCCAATACTTCATTATAGATCCTAAATAATTTAACATATTCAAAAGCGATAATTTAAATATTTCTTGGTTCTCTCTAGAGCTGCCATATGTACATTTTTGATCAGGTTTATGGCTACATGAAATTGGTTGAAAGCAGCAAGAAATTAAGGCAAAGACTTTAGTCTTTTTCTTTTAACTCACTGAATAGCAAAAAGAAAAACTGTGAAAATATGTATTTACTGTGTTTTTTAATTGTTAATTTAACACCTGTGCACTAAATTTGTTTTTAAAAATCAATTGCTTGGCACTCAGTCCTTATTTTCTGTAAGTTTTTTAGCTTTCAAATGTAACATCAGTAAAGGATTGCTAAGATCGAGTAACTTTTTAGAACTTCTCAATATTGCCATTTTCCCTTAGTACATAATTAGTAGCACTGATAACTATGAATATTGTGAATGTAATAAAATTATATCTTGTTAATAATTTTTGTGATATTGAAAAAAATATGTTGCTATTTTATTTGCAATTTTTCAAAAATTTTTAACAAATCTTAAAAGATTTGTTAACTATTAACTCTAAGTGTTCTGAATTTTTAGCAGCCATCACTACATTAAAAAATACTCTTTTTTACAATCAGTATTAATTATTGTAACCTGGCATCGAACTGTGGAAGAGAAGGCTGCTCAAGGCTATCCATCACAATGGTGGACTGTTCACAAGCTGATCCGGAAAAGACAAGAATGGAGTGCCTTTTTTTCAGCTCTACATGCCAGACAACAAAATGGGCATGATTGATTGTAAAAGTTATGAACATTCCCAAATTCTTTTTTCATTCACCTGGTACAGCTATACCTGAGTACTAATTAATACTCAAGTTTGGTTGTTGTTCATAAATAAGTATTCCTTAAGGTTCAACTATAATTTAACTGACTATATATGTTTGTGTTTTTATCTCAATTATTCTGTTAAACTTACAGATAAACCAAGACCTGAAAACAACATGGTTCAGTCTGCAAGATTGCGATCATCTTCAGCCAGTCAGCAGTCTGGTTCTTTTGATTCTCGTAAGAAGTTTAGAAATTGTTGAATATGAATGAATATTGAATATAATGTATAGCTGATGTACAAATGAATGTTTTGACTCATTCAGTGGAATAAGATTAATCAACAAATTTAAATCGCTTACTGGAAAGTTTAGAAAGTTAATGCAACAACTTGACGTTGTGACCATGCATATCTCACAGTCTTCAACAGGTAACTGGCAACCTATCAATAGTGCCATCTGAGTTGGCAGAGTTAGAAACAATCCATTCATTGAATAAAAGTTATTTAAATTTGAATTGACTGTGATGGCTGAACTATTAACTTACAATTAGTAATTGTTTTTGTAGACTGAACTTTAACAATCAGATTTTCACAAAACCCTGACAATACTTCACTTTATTTCTTTATTGAAAAAGCATTATAAACAAATTCTTTTAAAATGACAGCTTGCTGCCAATAAAGAATGTTACTAACATAATGAATGCTACAGTTATTGTTCAGAAAAATACTGGTCCAGCAAGGCCGCCACCTCCAGAAAAACAAACAGTTTCAAAGCCACACTTGTCATCAACATCATCAACAACTCCTAGGCCATCAAGTAACTCATCCACAAGTTCTACCTATCATGCATCATCAACTAAATCAGCAAGCTCTGTAAGGAATACCAACACTTCTCAGGACAAAGGATCGGCTCTCAAAAAAGTTGCCTCTTCTATTTCAGATGGTAAGACCTACTAGTAGTTAGTACTCCAGTACTGTTCTTGGTATATGTTTCACTTTGAATAATAAGAGACTTGATTTGAAGGTTATTTCTGATCAGTAGCGGGTAGTGAATCATTATTGGTAAATCCAAGACTGTGTGAGATGCTGAGATGGCCTTTTTAAATTCGAGCCTGAGACTTTGGGAAGCATTGAACAATTTGAGACCGAGACTGAAAATACTGAGATCAGACACCAAACAAATTGAGAAAAAATGGAGATTTCAAGCTCTGCCAGAAAGGCCTAGAATGTGAGCCTTTTTTGAGAAAATCTCACTTTTCTCATGATCCATTTATTCAAAACTTTTAAGTTTTGTGGAAAAGTTTTCTAATGAATAAAACAGTCCATATAGACCTCTGAAGTTTTACTTTAAATGTGGTTGTGTTTTTGATTATTTATATTTGTATATTAGATATGTTTATTGCATTTGAAGGAGGGGAGGGGGATTGTGAAAAATATTGCTGGATTTCGAGTATGTATTAAAAAATTCAGATTACAAATACTCCTGAGAGAAAACAATAAACAAAACATAAGTTGCTGTGATAACATTCATTATTATGTATAATTTCCAATATTTTCAACTTTTGATGACCTACTGTGCAATACCTATGATGTCATAAATTTGATAGATATTGATTTATTTCTTTAACATAAAAAAATTAAGTTGACTTCTCAGCTGAAAAGGTTGCTTTTGGTTCTTATTTGTAAAAGTATATGTCAATTGTATTAAAAAGTCAAAAAATGAAAAAAAAACACCTCCAAGAAATGGTTACCATGGCAACAGCAGACTCATTAACTACAACATTTTATAATATTTCTATTTTCTAATAAATTTAATAAAAAAGTCTTAAAATTTGTAGGCAATCAGATGAATACTTAGGGAATGGTGACCCTTTGAAATCAGAGCAGGCACTTTCTCCCCCCCCAATGGTCTGGATAGGGTTAAGGGACCAATCACTACCCCTGCAATAGTTTGATTTACATTCAATTCTCATTTTTTTGAATTTATTCCTTTATTCATATTTACTTTGAGTTCTTTTTTTCAGTTTTGTTTGCTGCCTTGCTCCTCTTTTATTTTTGGCAAATAGAAATTCTACGTCTGTTAATTATAAAACTGTGTGTATCCCAGAGTGTGCATGTTTTGGAGTTTTCTTCCATCAGGCATGCATTTTTGTGCCTTAGTAATAACTCTGCTATTGTTTTTTTCAAAGTTTAAACTAAGTATTTTTCATAACTATTAGTAGATTAGTGATAAATTTAAACTTGTTCGACTCTTTTTAGTTCAAACAACTGTCTTGCCATGCATCCTCAATATAAAAAAGCTACCTACACTTGTAAATGCAATGTTTTCTAGACTGCCACAGTAGCTTATCAATTCTGAAACTGAGCTCTTCTTGACGATAATTAAGCTTTTGTATCAATGTAGCTTCATTTTTGCCCTCACCCCCTTTTTTGTACAACACAGCTGTGAGCAGTTCTCCCCAGATCTCAGCCACTGAATACCATAGACTGCAAACCGAAATTAAACAATTGAAGAAGGATTTACAGGTTTGTATATCAGTTTAATAGCTGCTGTAATCATCATTCCTTGGAGTATTTAAGGTTAGGTTACCATGTCATGTTACCTTTTTAGTTTTAGTTACATTGATTAGATATTAGTTTCTTATTTAGAGAGACATAAATTTTCGTGAACATTTTAATACTGGGTCCAAAACCGCGTTCAGAAAATAGGCTTTATCATATACTTAGTTTGACATTTACATAGTAAATCGGTGAAATATAGAATTTATCAGTCACCCATATCAGTCACATGTGGTGATATCAAAAACAGCCAATCAGAATGCACGATTTCCATGTCATCATGTGTGATTGATATGAAACTTTTCCTGCCGTTGAAACAACCTGTCAACCTACTTCGTTGAGAGAAAAAGGTAGAATCCCACTAAGTATGTGATAAAAAGAAAACTACGTGGCCACTTTTTTTCTACACTCAAAAATAAAATCTGTATCTCTGTGTGGCCATGTAATATCCTCTATTGTTTTGTTTGGTAGGCTGTTCAGTGTAGACCATAATTGAATTTAGCCAGCTGTTTTTGGCATGAACAGATTGTACATAATATTGTAGCAGATTGTACATAATATTGTAGCAGGGAAATATAAATTAATTCTTCTCATCTCTTGATTGCAGTCATTTTGAGGTGATAAAATCAGGTTTATCTCTGTTCTTACAAGCAGCTTCAGATCCATTTTCTGATTCCCTCTTTATAGAATCACTTGATCGAAAATTAGGATTGAAAATAAATTTCACTGGAAGGATCATAATTTGCTGGCTATGGCCGACAGCCAGCAGTTATTTTAAATATACAATAACATGGTGTGGCCATTCCCCAGTCATTCATCTTTGAGAAGTATAAAATTTCCCCACTATAGGGGCATTCCTGCAGTAGAGGGGGGTGAGGGGTTTCCAGGGGTCCCAGCTAGAAACCCCTCACCTTTTGTTATCATTTTAAACTTGGCAACAAAAGGTTTCTGCCAAAAAGAAGTTCCAAGAAAACAAAATCTTAATTGATGTTACAGATTTTCTTCAGTCTAAGAAAAGTATTTTTTCAAATCCTTATCTGTCTTGGTAAACACGAATTTCAGAACAACCCCCTTTTAAAAAGTCCTTGTCACCCCCCTGCTCTATTTGATAAATTATTAACTAAAATACTGTAGTGTTGATAACACCAGTGTTGTTGTTTTTTTGAAACAGCAAGCACGTCGACAAAGAAAAGAAGTCCCTTCCACCCAGGAAACAGTCAGGAACATCATACAGGGAGAGGTAAGTACTTCAGAGACTCACAGTATTTCCATCAAATGGAGGTTCTGCACAAGAGAATTCTAGGCAAATGCTACAAGGACCTTAATCACAGCATTAATGGCCTACTGTACATTAGCCAGATTATGATTGTTTCATCCCCAATAAAGTCATTTTGCCCCAAGCTAAGGCCATTTCACCCCAACAAAGTTACTTCAAAATATTAACATTTCAAATGGAAGAAAGAAACTAGTCTGAGCTAAATGTATTTTTATTGATGTATACATTTAGCTAGCAGCTTGACGAATAGTTCAATGATGGGCAAAGTTTAGCTTGTAAACAAAGTATATATTCCAATAATTAAAATGTGAAATGCATGAGAAAGACTGAACCTCTGCTGTTTTTGTTTTTTTGATTTTTGTTTTTAAGAAACTTCAGTATTTACCTACATGATAAAAAATAAGACAAACAGTTTTTGACTCTTTTAGTTCGGCATAAAACTAACTTTCACAACTCACATACTGACAAACTCAAAACAAAATAGTGACACTATTCAAACACGACAGTGGTTGATCGTACCACAGTTCTTTAGACTGCAAATTACTGTGTCTAAACCGTAGTTTTCTTTGCGATCAGACAAGAAATACTGCCTCAAAGCCATGGTCCAAAACTGCAGTTTTGACTGTGGCAAAACCACGGTAAATGGGTCAATACTTTCGAGCGGTACTGTATGGTCATGTTGCCCCAACAAAAAATATTTCTCCCAAAGCTATGGTCATTTGACCCTAACAAAGTTATTTTGCCACAAGCTATAGTCATGTTGCCCCAACAAAAATATTCTCCCCAAGCTATGGTCATGTTGCCCCACAATAATTTACTCGAACATATGTTTGATGCTGTGAATGATATTTTCAACCATTTCTAGCTGATTTTTGAGTGTTAAGCAGGTGATGACACACAGTTTCACTGACTGTTGCATATACTGGCAAATACTTGCACTCAGTTAACTATTCTGATTATTATGATTTATGTTTTGTAAGATAACAGACCATGTAGTGTTACAGTAGTTGTCTAGATCTGTTGTTATCATGATTTCAGACTGCAGTGAGTTGTATCTCACACGTTCACTTTGGTTCCAATAAAATAATCTGACTTGTGTGTTTTGTACTGTATAATTTTTATTCTATTTTGATTCATGTTGTCTCTCCTACAGCCGTTCACATTAGAGATTTACAAATCCCACAAGGAAAAACTGGAACTTTTGGATTGTGCCCTCAAGATGCATGATGGGAATGCTATCATTGTGGTGAGTTGTAGAAATAATAGATAAGATGCATATACATGTAAAATGAATGTAATGTTATCTTTTATTGTGGGAAGCCACAGCAAACATTACAGTTTTGATTTTTAAGCTTGAATAAATTGGTAACTGCGATTTTGTACGTAGTGCAAATATATTAACTGTAACTTATTGTTTCTTAAGTTGAATTTGCGAAGAAGTTTCAGCAATAATGCAGATAATAAATTGGAATGATTCAAAGAATTGGAAAAAGGGAGAAAGAAATTTGAACAGATGGAAAAATAGGAGTGAGAAAGCAAAACGAAAGTCTTAGTAAAAAATGGGTAAGAACAGAAAAAAGGATTAAGCAGAAAGAGGAAGAAAACAGAAGCTCCACAATCAACTACATATTTCAAAAGCAGTTGTTCGTGTTCAGTGCCCTTAAACAATAATTATTACTGAAGAGTCTTGCAAAAACGATGTAAGTGATTTTTGATGAAGTTCTCAATTCAATTTTGATAGTTCTGCGAATGTCAGTCCCCTGTCATGGCATCCGTGTTTAAGCTCGCCACCTCAATATTCTGGAATAATGAACTATTGATGAGCAAACAATTGGCATGTTTGTTTACAGGGTCATTGATTATATTCAGTATTTTATAGAATTTTCCCTTTTTCCTTTTTGCAACAAGCTTCAGTTCCTATAGTGTGATCAAGTTGTCACATTTGGTTTTTAGATTGTGCTGTTTCTGAAGAGGACATTAAGGAAAGGTACAGAACTAATTGATATGTTTTAACATGAAAAAAAATAGTTTTCTTTGAATAAAAAGAAAGATAATATACAACAAGAAAAAGAAACTGCATAGTGCAATTGCTTGATCTAGTGACAGTCATAGAATTATGTGAGCCCTGGTATGTCGTCCAGGTTGAAGGGGAAGAAATTGCACAGTTCATGACATCTTGGGAAAAGTTGTGGCCGCCGAACAGGTTATTTTCCGAATTGTTTTATCCACTTGGTTGTTCTTTCGTATTTTAAACTTTGTAGTCAGTATTTGGTTTGTGGTTCTAATGTGGCGACGGATAGAATAATAGAAAGCTTATAAGCAACGAGAACGACGATGGCCCACAAGAAATAGACAAGTATGGCTACAGCCTTATGGCCTCAATCACTTTTTTGTCTGGTCCACCAGTCGAATGGCCATACTTTTCCTTATAAAATCCTCGTTAATACGGTCACCCCGTTATTACGGCCAATTTTTTTGGGCCTGAAGGTTACCGTATTAATGGGGTCCCACTGTAGTTTGCTTTCTCCCCTTGTCCGAATTAGGCTTTGTGAATAGAGAAAGATGAAAGTGTTTTCTTTAAGGTAAATGAAGATTAACCAAGTTTTCCGTAGGTTGTTCTCGTAAGTTGTAAAAACTGAGCTTTTCACGTTGTAATTATCAAGACGACGGCGTGCAGGTGGCCCACACGGTGCATGCCAACGTGCAGTACTGTACATTAACTATTGTTTTCTGCCGTCGTCGAAAGCTCCCTAATATTAATGGTTTTATGACCACAGACGGAATCAGTGTTGGATTAGTTTTAGTCATGCAAACTTCGGTGTGTTAGCAACGACAGGAGATTGTTAATTAAATTTATAATTGATCAAACTCCCTATCAATCAAATATATCTGACAGGATTGTTCAAAACTGCATTGAAAACAAGACCAAAGGCTGTCAACCACTTGTGCAAGTACATGAAGGACCACTATGACTTTGATGAGCTTGCTGATTTATACAGGTTTCTGATCATAAGTTACTTGTTCTTTGTTAGAAAGAGAGTGCTCCACAAATTGAATGCTCAGAAAAATTTCTAAGTCATCGTGGGGAATCGAACCCGCAACCCTCTGATTAACGGTCAGGTGCTCTTCCCACCGAACTACAAAGACTCAAATTGGGAGCCGGGTCACTAGCTAAGTTTTTGTCTATTCCCGCTTGACATACGTCTTGCAACTGCTCGCTCGATATGTCTATCAATTGTATATATATATATGATTCTAGTCTTCAAATGAATCCATAAATCTTTTGTTCTTGGTCATTTCTCATGTTTACAGAGATCAAAATCTAATTTAATAAACATGGTGGCCAGAAGATATCAATGTAGTTTTCTTCTTACTTTATGGTTCAGTTTTTTAGTTGCTCGTGCTTTCTTTGTAATCAGGTTGCTGTTAAAGTGCCATGTGAACCCGCGTATATGGGCACGCGGTATCAGGAACACGTGATCATTGTGTGTTAATGGTCGCCATTAAGTTAGTTGCGTTATCAGTTCTTGACAGTTGCAAGCCAGAAAAAGTAAGAAAAAAAGCGGAAATAAGCGAGAGTGAGCGCCCATCAAGGATCAGCCATACAATATTCTTTAGCTACTGTATCTTTCATTAGTTCGAAATCTGAAATTATTCTTGCTAAAACTCATAAACCTCACTCTTCAGCTTTATGATTAAAAGTGTCTAGCAACCATTGAGGCAAGTAACATTCGAGTTAGACCAATGTGGCAGAACTCTTTTTTTTTGGAAAACTTAGGAAGTTAAATAAAATGTTTAGGGATCGATGTGTGATACACATGCGTTGCACTTAAGAACTCATGCGTACAGTAACTTGTTTAGCGATACTGCTAGTTGACTATTCCTTATTGCTTAGAATCTTGTTTGTTATGTTGTTTTTAAAGCCCATGACACAATAAATGAAGTATTGGTAAAATTTCCCAACAAGGATTTCGACTTACACTTAACGTTGGTTCAAAGACTGGGACTCAGAATTTTTTGTGTGAAGCTTGTGTGAAAATTTATTTATTTATTGCCCGTACATTTTATAGGAGCCGAGTTAAGTGGCCCTAGCTCCCCATTGGTCCCCGTAACTCAGTTGGTACAGGCGTTTGTGAGTTAGTCAAAAGGTCATGGGGCCAAGTCCTGCCTGGGCGTTATTTTTAGCGTATGTAAAGATTCATCTATATTTTATACTTAATTGTTTGGAGAATTTTGGGTTTCATCTTTATCCGTTTAGAGTGCAATCGGCGTGACCACTCCATCTTTTTTGCCACTTATCACGATAAGCTTGTAATGCTACTACACTTAGTAGAGATATAACAGGGACTTAAAGCAACAAGAACAGCACGATAGACGACGCCAACTTATAAAGAAAAACACATAATTTCTTGTTTGCCCTTTGATCAAGTCTGGTTTGTTCCCCCCTCTCAATTTTCCTAGTTACGCTTTGTAAACAGAAAATGAATTGAAGTTTCCTTCATAAAGGAAAAAAGAAAACTGACAAACTTGTTGTTCAGGTCATTCCTGTAGTCTTAACAACTTCAAAATTGACACTTCCACGTTGTAATGTTGAAGACAACGACGTGCAGTGTGTGGCCAGAATGGTGCATTCCAACGTCCAGCTATTGTATTCACCATTGTTCTCTGCCGTTCACGTTGGCGTTGCTGTCCTTGTTGCTTTAAAAAGTCTCTAATATGATCTCAGTAGTGAGGCAAAAGGATTAATTGTTTCATGCTTGCTTTTCCTGTAGGACACTTGGAAGGCATGAAGAGGCAGCAGTAAGTTGAAATAGCAGCTGATTTTTTGACTAGCTCTAGAAAAAAAAATAGGCATCAAAATATTTCAGACTTAAAGTCACCCACTTTTCATTGTTATGTTACTGCAGCTAAATGGTAGGGTGAGAAGTTTCTATACAACATGTACTAGTCAGTAGATTGCCAAGAAGCCCTCTCATATTTCTTAGTTGCTTAGTATGCGAATAAAGGAAGATGAAAAGTCTCATATGGCAAAATATTTTGTGAAAACTGTAGATCTTAAAGTTCCAGCATGCTACAAAGTCGAAAATCCCTGACGTGCGAGTGAGGCAGCTCGAGACTGTGTTAAGGTAAGGGTAATGTTTGTTTTTGATCCATGGTTTGCTGTTGCATGTTGCTCCAAGTTCCAAAGAACGGAAATCGTTGCACTTTTTTATGTGGCGATTACCTTTCCGTTTGAGTTAAGTCGAAAAAAGCAAACAAAGAAAGACTTGCAAGACATTAAGCTAAGCTATACAAGTTGATGCTTTTAACCAGTTACATGCTGCCTCCCACTGACTGGCGGGAAAAATTCACACCAAAACACTGCATGACAAAACATACTTAAATACCATATATCATCTTAGAACAAATGTTGTAGTGCAGCTTTGCTAAGAAACTTTTGAAACAACTTACAAAGATATTACAAGACAAGAATTTTGAAGTTTTCTTTCATGGCCCTGGAAAAATCCTGAAAAAACAGTTAAATTTTCCTAGAATTTTGTGAATAATATTCAAACTCCATAAAAAAGAAACCAAAACCTACTGAAACATCTTGCTCGCAATTGTACATTTTTTATTTAGACTAAATTTCAGGTAGTTTTTTTCTTTGGTAGATACAAAGGTCTTAATGCTACCTGTAAATGTTTCAGAATGAGACAATTGATTAACATACCTGTCCTTGCTATTGTGGTAGTTTTAAATTTGATATTGCTTTGTTTTTCGCCGAGAGAGAATTAGGGGTGGGGTCCTGGAAAAGTTGTTTTGCTACCTTTGAAAACTCCTGGAATTTTGTTTTCATCAATCAGTGTACGAACCATGTTACTAAAAGTATAAAAGTAATGACAAATTATTAATTTTCCTAATCAAATTTCTAAAAAGGGTTAGTGAGAAACCCCACATCAAGAAAAGTTTCGTAGTTTAACTGACAGAAGTTTTATGGCTTTGTCTTAATTTGCATACAGAGGAGACTTTTCTCCGTATCCTGGATTGGCGGACTCCACTGCTGCTGTAACCGAGTACATCAACCTCCTGAAGATACAGATCCCCATCGACGTGAGTTCCTTTGTAGAATTAGCAACTTCGTGAAATTAGCTACAAGTACATGTTAAGACTTTCATAATTTGTTTGTTTGTTAAATCAAGTTGGACACTTCGAATACAAATTTGATCAATTTCTATCTTGTTCTTATACCAACATAAGAGAATATGAGATTTTATCAGCCTTCACAAACTCTTTAGGTTGAAATTAAAATCTCCCTAAACTAACAAAATTATGTGAAAAGCACCTAATCAAAGTTGATAGTTGGTAAGCTAACCAAGAATGTTTAGCATTCATTGACATTGAACATTTTTTTAGAAGTGTGAACACAGTTGCCTTTGATTTTATTTTTTAGTATTATAATCGTTGGTGTTGTTTTTGCTATTGTAATTTTAAGAGCACTGATGCAGAAGCAGGCCTGAGGAGAAGTAACACGATGCTAATGACTCACCCGAGAAAGTCAGCCATTGTATTTTACCCGGTTGTGACAACCTTGTACTACTGTACGTTTTATCATCACGGCGAATCTGAGGGATCTATTAGCAGCCCTCAGTACATCAATAAGACATTTAAAGTAAGTGAACTGCTGATGTGATATATATAGCAGTGATGATAGTAACAGCAGGGTTTTCAAAAGTTGCCGACCCCCAACACAAACCACCGGCTCCTCTGAAAGTTTGCGCCGGTACTGTTGGGGCCTTTAAGTATCTTATTATAATACGATTGAACATCCTTGAGAAGAACAACATTTTTGCCCTGAAAATGCACCAGACTACACCGCCAAGCATACAAAATTTCAAAATAACTTTTACTTTTCCTCCTGCTACTTTTTTATAAACTGAAAAACCTGCGGGTAACAGTGACATTGATAATGATGATAATAAAGGTAACAGTGACTGGTGGCAACAGTGATGAGGTCACAGGTTGTGACAATGATAGTAGAAGTTGCTTTGACGATGATAATGGTGATGGTAACTGACAGTGGTGCTAATAATGATGATGATGGTAACACTGACTGAGATTATGGTGGTAGTACTGGTGCTGATTGTAGTATCTGTGGTGATAACGATAATAATAGTGATGAAGATGATAATGATAATGGTAATGTAACAGTGACTGACGATAACAATGATAGTAACAGTGGCATTAATGATGATGATAATAATGGTAACAGTGACTGGTGGCAATAGTGATGAGGTCACAGGTTGTGACAGTGATAGTAGAAGTTGCGTTGATGATGATAATGTTGATGGTAAGTGACGGTGGTACTAACAGTGATGATGATGGTAACAGTGATTGAGATTGTGATGATAGTACTGGTGCAGATTGTAGTATCTGAGGTGATAACGATAATAATAGTGATGAAGATGATAATGATAATGGTAATGTAACAGTGACTGACGATAACAATGATAG
>JAOBRD020389830.1:7338-19621 GCA_027575215.2 Hydrozoanthus sils
TTGTTACTGTCAGTTGTATAATTATTCAAGAGTGTACGCAGTTGTTACTGTCAGTTGTATAATTATTCAAGAGTGTACGCAGTTGTTACTGTCAGTTGTATAATTATTCAAGAGTGTAAGCAATTGTTACAGCATATTAGGAAATACCTTACAATACACTCCACCAAAATCCTTGTCCATGCATTTGTAACCTCTCACTTGGACTACTGTAATTCTCTACTCTATGGACTCCCACAATATCAATTTGATCATCTCCAGAAAGTCCTTAATGTAGCAGAGCTCTAGAGTCACTGCCTAATTCCCAAGTTCAACCATATTACACCTGTTCTGATTGAAATCCACTGGCTACCACCAGTTAAATACTGGGTGGACTTTAAAATTGCGCTACTGGTCTTTAAAGCTCTTCACGGACTCACGTCTTCATACCTTGCTGAACTCTTGACTCCTAAACCATCATGCTAAATGTTCTCTTCGTTCAGACCATACCAATCTATTTTTGATTTGCTGCATCAAATGTAAGACATTTGGGGCCAGAGCTTTTATACATGCTGTGCCAAAAATCTGGAACTCACTGCCAATTAATATCCGCCTCTGCTCCAGCAGACACTTTTTACTAAAAACATTTCTTTTTACTAAAGCATATTGAATTAGTTGTAAATAGTTTAATTGTAAATTTTATGCTATAATTTAATATGTAAAGCGCTTTAGAATATGTGAATAGTTTTAGCACTATATACGTTTATTATTATTATTATTATTATTATTATTATCATCATCATAATAACAGTTGTTCAGTCTCTATAAAGTGATCATTCATTTTCACTGTTTTGAAGAGTAAAGTTCTGCAAACAAGTTTGTTATGAAGCATGGTACTGACAGAAGAAAAACAACTCACCAACTGGATTGTACTTGGAATTAAACTTGTCAAACCTGTGAAAGGTGTTCCTATCCTGTAAAAACAATGTAAATTTTGTACATACAAATCAAAAAGTTAAGGCAGACAGATCTTTATAACTGCATTCACTGGATTATTAAATAGATTTAATTAATAAATTAGTTTATTCAGGAATTACTATAACCATAATTTCCAGGTGATTTCCTGCATGGCAGACAACCCGTACCACTCTATTTTGGCCACAAGAAGAAAAATAAACAGATTACCCACACTGGTAGATCGCCCACACCCAGAAACAAAAGAAAATATGCGAAAGAGTGCCAGAAATAACAAATTTGAAGTGATTTAAAAAATTCTTCAAAAGGCTCTCCTTGCTATTCCATATGAAAAGCATAAAATTTCCATGCTATTTAGCTGCCAATTTGATGGAAAAAGCACTCAGGATACTTTCTATCCATGAACTCCTCACTTTTAATATACAAGTTTCAGGGTCCAAAAATGTGACTGACTGGTCACCAATACAATCAAAAATTGAGTGTTGGCGACCAGAATTTTAAAACTGGTTGCCAGCAGGCAACAAACCTTTTGTCCCTCAAGAGTTTGAAATTCCAAGGTAAAAGGGGCTTTTTTTTCAAAAGAAAACATAAAGCTCCCAATGACAGTTAAGTAAAACGAAGCAACATGGAGTTTATTTATCCAGCACCATATTGTATTGTGTGGGCCTGGCACCAGCCTATTGAACATCATTGAGTTCTTGTTGCCTTTCAGCAAAGAACAGCTCACCCAGTCTCTGAAAAGTGAAGTCACCACACTTGGGCTACACACTTAACGCCATGAATAAAACAAGACTGAGATTTTCAAGTACAGCAACTCTGATGTCAACAAATATCAGCAAACCGATGCTACAAAATATCAGATATCCCTGATAATGACTCACCGATCGAAAACAGTCGCGAGAAGTATGAGTTGTCCATTTTGTTTATATCAGAATCAGAACTACTAAATAAAGTCTTTTCACTGCTTGAAGGTAAAGCTTATTGCTATTGTCTACTGTTATATTTAAGAATGAAAACTCTTTTACAAATGAAATCAAAATCATTGAAAGCCATTTGAGTGCTGTCAAACAGTGGCCATGGAAAATGGAAAGACAATTTCAACAGTTTTTTTTATTAAATTTCTCTATTGTTCTGAAGTCATAAACTTCTTGTAAATATGATATGACCTATTGAACTAACATAACTGCTTTTAAATTTACCCAACTCAGTGTACCAGCAATACGAACAAACACAACAATGCCTCGAAATGTGTCAAGTAGACATGACTGCAAATGCCTCCGGTTTGCAATTGTTTTGTTGTTGCAAAACAAATGATAATGCAAACAGACCAGTTTTTTGCAGTTCTTGCTTTATTGAGAAATCAATATTGATTTAGATAGCTGCTTAAGAGAGATTCTAAAGTTGCAGGTATTTGAAAAGTTGAGTGACACCAGCGTGATATCAGCGACAAGTTTTTTTATAACAAGCTACCATACACTCAGTTTTCAAAGTTCTTTATTTGGACGGGAAACAGAGATGGGAAAATGACAAAACAAATCCAAAGACAGCTCAATAAGCTGTTCGGTGCACTTTTACTCAGACTCAGTGACTATTACTCTAAATTAATGTAGTCAAGATTTTCATATCCTGTAGTGACCTAAGTTTACTTCAATCTTTAGAGAGTCTTTTGGCAGAAAATAAAATATTGAAACGAAACACAAAAGGTAAAGCATTTCTAAAGCCTTGTGCATATTACTCCTACTCGTACCAAGTTATAAGTGAGATACCATTGTTTTGGGTTAGCTCATTATTGACTCAATCAAACTTGTGCAAAATCATCTTTACATGGCAGTGAGGCGACTTTACTTTTCAGTGATGTGAGGGCAAATTTGTAAAACTTTGTATAAAAACTATTAAGATATTACCCAACTATAAATAAATATTGGAAGAAATCTGAAGCTTTCGCAAGAATGTTGCCGAACATGTTCAATGAGCTGATTGAGTTGTAGGACTCTGTTGCCATTGTTACGTGGCTTTTGTGAGTCTCATAAGTTGAGCGGCAAAGCTGCAATCATGGTGTGGTGAGCACTGAAGAAACCAAAAAATAATTAACACTTGTGTTTTACAACCAAACCTTTCCATTTGGCAACCAAATTTTTAGGTTAAATGCCAATTGGCTCCCTTGGAAAAACGTTAATTTCAGACCCTGAGTTTTGTTTCCAATTTAGTTATAATTTCAACTTCACTTGGCTGCATTTAAGTGTTGCACTGTGCCATCACAATCATTCAGCTCCATTTTTGTTAGGTCGAGGAGAGGCTGGGACGAGTGTAAAAAACTCAAATGGGGTGGGGTTGAATTGAGCAGATATTTAACACAAGCTTACAAGGCCTTAAGCTGTGGCTACACGGTGAAGCCGTTGCATGCCTTGTTGCAGGTCTGGAGTAGGAACAGTTTTGACTTCGTACAATGTTGCCTGCAACAATTTCAAAGGTGGCTACACATTGTAATTTTCCCAGTGCACACAACATTGGATGCAATGTTGCACCGTGTAGCCACAGCTTTACAGTAGATGTCGCTTGAAACAAGAATATACTCTCTGACTAAAGACAGTACTAGACTATTTCACTGATTCTTGGAAGTGTTTCATGTACATACGTGCTAGAAATCACTTTTCTAATTGTGCTGTGTCATGAATGAAATGAATTGAAAAGTTTCAGCATGGTCATGAATCTGATGCCTTCAGAAGGTGGAAACAAGTGAGGTTGTGAAGTTGACATGAACAGAGTAAGCAACGAAAAATTCTTTTTATGTTCATCCAATTTACTAGACAAGTAAAATACACACCAAATGATTTAGAAATTATCGCACAACCTGCACCTCCGTATTACCTGCAGCAACATCTAAATACAGAAAAATTAATGTATTACCTGTGGGTAATCGCCCAGAATTTCAGTAACAAACAAGTTCATTATTTTGCTTACATGATGAACTGACAACAAAATATACAAGTGAACACTTAGACTGTAACTTAAATTGCCTTTGTATTGGCACCTACTTTTATCAAACATATATAGTAACTACAGAGAATATCATAATAGTTTTGATTCTTGCTACTTATGACTTACAGCATGTACATCGAGGGTGTCCACACTGAGGTCATATGGAGTCAGGTTCAGCATCTCAAACACCTGTCAATCAGAAGGGGACAAAAATTTCATTTCATATCTTAAAAGTTGTTTCTAAGATCTATACTTCAAATTTGTGTCTACTAATCTAAATAAAGAAAAACATAAGTTTTGAAATAATTAACATCCTGATCTTTTGACAAAAAATTCAGTACCAGTTGTATCGGTAAATTCTCCCAACTTGAGTTCATAATTTTCACTGAGCAAGTTTAGGGGAACTTTACTTTTCATCTTGTAATCAGTCATTTGCTATAATTATTCTAATCAGTTACCATTTCCCATTTGTCTTATTTTGTATGTGTAATATACATAAGGAGAAGTTACCAGTAGATGTTACCAACTGACTGGGATTGAATCTAAGGTTAAATAGCATTTGATTAGCTACCTCTCTCAGAGTGACTTCTTTTCCATTGACCATGATGACTCTTGCATCTGCCTCACACTTTACCTTCTTCTTAATGAATCTCAGTAAATGTTTTTGATTCATACAGGAAGCTGCATGCACATGAGTATCAACCTACAATAAAAAATAAAGCCACTGAACATAACTGCTAAAATAAGATAAAAGCACCTTCACTTGTACTGTTTCAACTCCAAAAACACTTGTAAAACAATGTAGTGTTGGTACATTCTCGTAACTAGAACCCAATGCATTACTCTTATAACTAAAGGTAACCACTTTAGGAGAATTTGATAGAGATGAAAAGCAAATTATTCTATACAAATTAGTTTTACAAACATTTTGTTCTTGGACAAATTTGTAGAAGAACATAATGTGTTTTTAAAATATCAGACATTCTAATTGGGTGGTCCACTGTAAAATTTTCTTCAAACTGTAATTTATAGTTTTCATGGCATCCTCTACCACAAAGAGTTCCCAAAGGACTCAACTAATGCACTCTGCAGTCATTAAATACAAGACAACATACTTACTTTTCTGACATTGTAGAAATCTCGATGGGCTACCTCCTTCATTGCTGCCAATTCTTTCATCTCATTTAAAAGTAAATGTAGATTGTGTCTCGACTCTAGATACTTGAGTCGACGAAAAGCAAAGGACTTTCTGAAATAATGACAAGTTTGGAGCAAGATGTTAAGCAAAAACTCATAACAGTACTACTCAGTCAGTGTGAATTATGCAGTGTTTACATCATGCCAAACAGAGTTTCATTGCAAAACAAATAAAAATTTATACTCTGCTTATGTTACAAAAAGTACAGGAGTTGAGCTCCCACATCTAGTGGAAAGCCTGCAATGAATGTTGAGCATCAAGGCTATTAATAAATGCTCTAACTCCAGTCTACCAGAATTAGTCAACTCTGCTAACAATCTCTTGTCTAATGAACATTGCCACTGTTTCTTTGCTCAGGACTAAACTGTAAGTTTTTCCCAAACCAAAAATTTTGACCCAATGTGAGATCCAAGATGAGTTCTTCGAATGAGTCACTCTAGTGTGACATTTTTGTTGGATCATGTAAACAAAGTAACACAGTGATTTGTATGAAGCTGAAATGATTTTGTACCAGAGTGAACTCAATCCACATTCATGTAAACATCCCCTTATATATTTACTGTACATGAACACAATAAGCTTGAAATCAATTAATGGTAATTTCTGAAGAGTAGTGAATGCCATAAAAACTGATAGTAAGTTTTAGTCAATCTGTCAAATGAAAATCTGTAAAACTATATTATTATTTGAATTCTAATTCTATTTAAACATGTATCTTAAATCAAAAAGCAAGAGAAACTTCAAAAAATGATAATGAACTTTTGAAACTCCACATTTAAATGGATATAATGACAATGAATGGGCATTACATTGTACATGATGCCAGTGTGCACAAAGTACCTTATCATAGTGAAGCTGTTAAAACACAAGTCAATGATCAACCTACATTGGTCCATGAGTTGACAAAGCTAACAGGATATTTTGATCTTCGAAGAACTCTTTAAGGTCTGGATAAGGATGAACTTTAGGTTTGCCATCTTTCAGCAGATTGCTTTGAGGATGATTCAGCCTACATGCCGTGATTTGTACAACACCATCGATCATCTCAAAGTCATAACCATAGTCTCCAGGTATCTCAATGTCAAAGGGACAGTTGTCAAGATCATGTTCAGTTGCTGTTTGAAATAAATTACAAAATTAACAGAAAATATCACTCAAAACTAAAAAAATATAATAAAATGGGGAAGTTTTCTACAGAAAAAGTTACCATGACTACTTCAATGGTGGTAGTAAATCATTTAGTAATGTTGAACAACATAATTTATATAGTCAGGATTTTGAAAAGCTGACGATTGAACAGGATATACAAATATTTGTTCTAGTCAAAAAGGAAAAAAATTAAACTAGATTTATTAAAAATATCAAGCACTGTTCCATTTTGGTTGTGATTTTTCTCTGCAGCCTGGACGTGCTATCAAATTCAATACCAATCCTTGCTCATTATCTTATTACCTTGTTCAACGTTAGTAGAGCTCATTTCTCTCTGAGAAAGAAATCTTTCCAGTTTGTAATCATCATTTACATCTCTCATTGCATCAGCAGTGGTTGAACAAAAGTTCTGAAGACTCAGAGCCATATACTTTGCTCGAATAAACAGTGCTTCAACAAGGAGTTTAGATGCTTGCTGCAGATCCTCAAGTGGTACCTGATACAAAATATCAAAGCTTTGAGTTTTATACAGGGAGTTTGTTTAAAACAAACACATTTGGAAACTAAGATTAAAAACTAAGCTTAATACAAATTGTTAATCAATAGTTGATAAGTATAAACCACTTCTTGAGGAAAAACTTTGCAAATTAAAAAAATAGAACTATCTAGTCAGTTGTTTCACCTGTAAAGGTTTTTTTTACTGGACAATTGCTTTACAAAGTAACACTTTTTACTACACTCATGAACACAGAATAGGAAGTGTTTACTAGATTTACGCTATCTATTTGTTTGAAGAAACATTTTACTTACAAAAGTAAGTCATGAATTATTGTTGAATGGAATGGGTTGATAGAAACAAATTTGCTGCCAATTCAACTAAAATGTTAGAACATAGGACCAAAGCTGTCTACAGCTTATAATAACAACAAAAGTTGTAATTCAATCGACAACAATGAACATGATTTAAAACACTTACTTCCCTTGATATTATCCCTTTCAGCCCCAGTCAGTTTAACAACATCTTTCTTTTCTCTACTCTTACAATTTGAAATAGTTGGCAGAAAAGAAATTGAACTGGTCAAACATAGCAAGCTACTAAAGACCAAAAACCAAATTCTCCTAACTGGTGACACAAAAAGTAACAGTTCTAGTAGGGAGAATTTAGCAACAAGCTATTGGGCATAGTTGAGGATGAAAGGGTTAAATCAACTAGCACAGCTTTACTTTAACTACCATTCATCCGTTATGGGTGCATTCTGGTCCACAGAGAGATCAAGAATTATTTGGTGGTCAGTTAGTCATGACAGTACATTTTGCATACTAACGCAAGACCGTTATGCACTGATGCACTCTAAAATGCAAATGCATAATTTCAAAAATTTGTACTTTACAATAATACAACTTGAAGGGTTAAACATCTTTGCTACTCACTCCACTTATATCTGAGCCTGAAATTGAAAGTCTCTGATAGTTAGGATATGGTCCACAAGAAGACATTCCGTCGACATCTGCAACAGACAGTTCTCTCTTGAGATCAGGGGTATTTGAAGAAAATAATTTGGACTGTTGTCTTTGTAAATCTATTTCTTCCTTCTTCATTTCAAATTGCTCAATTGGATGGTCTGAAATTTCAAAAGGATGACACCAGTGGTCTTCAGCTTTATTTGAATCCCTTGAGGTGACAGCTTCATCTCTGAGCACTTCCAGAGTTTCTTGCAAAGTTTGAAAAAAATCGTGCTTCTTTCGTGTTTTGCCGTCTCCTTCTTCATTTGATTCGGACAAAAAACGTTGCCTACGAAGTGCATCTGGAGAGAAACAAGAAAGTCTGTTATTTCCACGTTGTTCCTTCTCACTTTCTTCTTTAAACACTCCGTTTGTTGGAATCGTTAAAGATAATTTTCGAGATCTTTTAGTGGGTGAACCCTCCATATCGTCACTGTCCGACATTTCGAAATTTTGTGACTACTTTTGCTTGCAAGCCAGTCACGGTCCTGCAACTCCATAACTGCGAAGTTTCTGATTGGTTCGTTTCATCCCAAATATGATTGGTTGTTTCAAGACAGGAAGAACTACATATGAATGCCCGGATTTCGTGGTTTAATTTAATCGAAATTCGAAACAATTGCTTTCAACTATAACGTATATTTTTGTAGCATATGGAGATGAACTAAACGCACCCGAAAAGAAAAATATTTTACCCCTGACAAAATTCCTAATTTGTGTGTAATGTTAATACTTAGCTCAAAGGATTTCTCCGTCAAATCAAAGAGAAGACTTTAAGGCCTAGACTGTTCATACCTATCATAGAACATTTTGAATGACTCAAATGTTGAGATGACTCAATCGATCTAAGAAAAGATTGCCCCTCGAAAAAATATATCAATTCCTTAGAAAGTATGAAGTTTTCGACTTTAATTTTGAGTACATTGTTAACATAAACCAAACGAACAAATGGCATAGAAAGCACTACCCGAGAAACTACATCGTCTTGAATCGATGAAGCGGATGTCGCGGAGATGGAGTCACCCGTAGACCTCGTATTGTTTCGATCATTTAAATAATGCATCGAGTAAAGAATTTCAACTCTACCTTCTTTTTCATCGTCAACTTCATTTGTGCGCTGGAGCAGTTTTCTTGTTCTCTTCGTATCGGGGGGAATGAATTCTGCCATATCGCCTGTATATGCTTTCACGGGTTCCTGGTCACACTGCCATCAGAGCCTCTATCAATTTTTTCCAGGGTCCTGTCGATTGTTATTACTTGCCTCGTTTTCAACACCTACCGGAAACGGTGGGGAAAATTAGAACCAAGCAAAGCTTGCAGCCCACAAACCCGCCTTGTTTTTATTGCATATTGTAAACGGCCATTCCTTTCCATACCCGTAACAAAGGAATGTCGTTTAAAAGTTTTCATTTAGAACAAAAGAGTTTTATTGTTCTGTTGATTTCGTGAGCTTAGCGGTGCGTGATAGGCTCTGGGAACAAAAGCTAAAATTGAGAATTTTAATTGGCGATATATGGGAAGTTATCGGATCGATTTGTGGCCAATCAGAACGCACAATTTGTTTATTGGTCCTATAAATTTGATTTTTGTAACCGATTTATATTTTTTAACACCAATGATTGACTACGTTCAGTTTTTAGTGCATTTTAATACAAGATGTCGCACGCAAGGAGAAGTGCATAACATTGTGGTTTACAGTTGACTAATTTTGAAAAAAATAACTATTCGGTCACTCCATTCAGTATTTATGATTATACGTCAAATGAAGGGAATCCTGTTATATCCATTTTTTACGAAAACAGTACTGTGAAAAACATCAAGCTTACTTGCCTTATCAATTTAGATCTTAATTTTAGTTTTATCCCCAGTTTTCCGTAACAAGCAAGAAAGTTTTGCTCGCGCCTCGAAGCAACTCAGGTGCCAAACAAAAGAAAAGCTTTTAAGCTCTTAGAAGAGCTTTTCAACATTACAAAGATTATTCGAGCTTCAGTGGCGTAGCCATGCCTGGATCTGAAAATTATGCAGCCCATACGGCCGAGCGAGCGGGGTCGTCTGAATGAACCCGGATTTGCTGTCAGCCCGGGTCAGGTCGCCAACCTGCGCTCCTACTTCGTATAGAGGACACAGAATTAAACAAGGTTTGTAACGTGAAAAAGTTTTGTTTACATGGACCCGGGTTGACTTCTGTTCACCCGACCCGGGTTGGCTAACAACCTGACCCGTGTTGGCAACTTTGCAGTTCAGTCGAAAGACTTGTTTTCGATATTTTCAGTTCGCGGGTATTTTTGGAAGAAAACGGGCGACAGAAGGCAATTGTTGTGATGTTGTCCTTGATACTTTTCTGGCTCAGTTCCACGTAGTATTTTGGCTATTAATCTCAACGAAGCACCAGAGATTGCTCGGAGATTGATACTGTTAGCCCAACGTAAAGCAATACTTGATGTCAAACAGGCCAGAACAAGACTTCGAAAGTTGAATTATTATCGGAATATTAATACCAGAAGAAAACGAACTGGAAGCCATATTGGCGAAGCAAAGACAACACACGGGAATATTTCATATCAAACATTCAGTTACGCACGATGTAACAGGTGTGAAGATCCCAACCCGGCTTCAAATTTACCACCACTTTACATGGACCCGGGTTAAGTGAGCCCGTGTTTACATAAATAAAAATTGTCAAATTCCAACCCGCCGAGGCGGGTCAACCTGGCTATCGAAACGGGTAACCCGGCAGGAGGGGATGACCCGGGTCAGACAACGGGTTCATGTAAAGAGTTGTAGGCGTTTGACTGGAGAAGGGCGACCTGACCCGGGCTTGCAGCCAACCCGGGTTTATGTAATCGGTAACATTACGGGAAAATATAACAAAAAGTGTGCCAACGGGCTTTTATTTCACAAACTGGAAATCTTGAAATAGCTCAGAGGGTCCCGCGCAGTTTCTGTGAACGTTTGGGACCTTTAGCAACGAGGACAGCAACACGACCACATCGGCTTACGTACAAAACTTTCCCTTTTCGACCACGTCTGGCTCGCTTGCCCTATCTTTTGTCCTAGTGACGCTTTTCGAACAGAAAAAGATTAAAGCTCCCTGAGAAGGGGAGAGAGGGGGAGCAATTCTCTCACGTTGCAGTCGGAAAGGTTTAAGGTCAAGTTTCTATGAGAAAAAATATTTACATAGAAGATGTTTGATGATTACTAAAAACCCTTGAACAATCATTTGGGGAGATGTTTGTATGACTGCATGAAAACTCGACGAGCCCCCTTTAAAAAGCTTTAGGATCGGACCTGTTTACATGTTGGTGGGGTAAGTCGCCGCGCCGAGGCGGGTAACTCGCCTTAACTCGTAATTTTTCAGCATTGCGCTTACTTATGCTGAGTGGACGACTAACGCAATAGGTTACACAGGACCCCGTGGTGATAAGGCTGCATTTTCTTTGTGAGGAAATAAATGATAAAAGGCTTGTAGTAAGAATTCGGCGGCGCGGTGGCCGAGCGGTTAGAGTGTTAATTCGACACGTAATCCTAGGGTCGCGAGTTCGAGCCCCGGTCAGACTATTGCGAAGACACTTTACCTGACTTTGTTCCAGTCGACTGAGCTGCATAAATTAGTACCAGTTCTGCTGGGGGGCTAACCTGCGATAGTTTAGTGTCCTGTCCAGGGGGAGTCAAAGACTCTCATTCGCTTAGCACTACAGAAACCGAAGGCGCTTGCCCTATGAGCAACTTAAACCCGAGAAAGGATTTAGCTTATATAGCAAACTATAATTATCCAAAACTTACAGCTATGAAAGAAACCATCAGGAACAAAAGCCGCGGTAAACACCTTTGGGAAATAAACAGTTAAAACTTATTTCCATGCACAGCATGGTACTCCAAGTTATGTTCGTGATTGCGATTATTTCGTGTGCAAGTGCAAAGAACTTTCCTGCGTGTCGAGAGAACATTCTTGATTTTGGTCAATTATTTAAAATGCCTGACTGGTTCTGAATTGAGTGCAGTGTCGTTGCGCTCGTTTAAGCGTGTCTCCTTTGTTTCATTCGCTCCCGGGGGGGGGAGGGGGGGTACTTCGGGGTCAAAAGGGTTGGGATGACCGTCGGATGAGCCCCAAAAATACCCTAAAAAATACCAAGGGATAAAAATTTTTCACCCTAAAACATATCTCTCGATTTTAAAATTACCCTAAAAAATACCAATTGAAAGCTGAAAATTTTCCCTGGAAAGCTAGCGGGTCGGCGCTAAGCCCTTTCGTGTTGCGCTGAACATGATTGCAGTAAATAAAGGCGAGCAGACGTTCGCCAAAAAACTTTTGTCTTAACTTCTTATCAGTACGCACGTTTGCTAAAACACAGGAGTACAAGCAGTCCAATAGCTTGGTGTTTTTCAACCCAGGCTCTTGGTTTAACCAAGGATTTCCTTTAACAACGCCTAAAAAATACCGGACTCGCAATTTTAATCCCTAAAACTGATAGACGGTCAAACCTACCCCCGCAATAGAGGGCG
>JAOBRD020389933.1:0-13040 GCA_027575215.2 Hydrozoanthus sils
TAAAAGAGAGATATAGACATCGTCATCGAGTCGTCGGAAATTTTAGCAATAATAAAGTTGATATGTTCAGTGAATACTACGGTATTGTTTTCCGAAAACTGAAACATATCAGATTGCTCAAATCAGTCACCTCAAATACTTATTATTAAATCTATCTGATTTTATTTGTTTTATTGTTTTAAGAATCTGGTCAATAGATGACCTGAATGAAACAATTTCAATACAAGTATGAGAAAGTAAAAGTTTTGAGCATTCATGGATTAGGAGTTTGACGTCACGTTGTCTTTTCTCCGTCTTTCGCCATTGTATGAATAATTAAACTTTATTTGAATAATGTTCTTAGAGATCACCATTTGCACTATTATATACCAAAGAAAGAAATTTCTATTGGAGTATTTGGCATACTTCTCCCCAAAATATTTTGACGAAGAAAACCTCAGAAAAATGGTGAATGCAGATGAAGAAAACCGCAGTTTTCGACGACAAAGAAGCTCGAAGTCTTCGTTCACCTGCAGCGACTCGGGAATAAAACTTGCAGCAGATATTTATTCAGACGGAAACTGTCGGAAATCTTTGCGGACTGAGCCCGTGGAAATTTACACTTATCATTACAGTCTTAAAGCAGAGTCCATGACTCATTTTGTCAGCGAAGTATCGCTTTATCCCAAGCAAACGAACAAGAAATATATCTCGGCAGTCATTCATTTTCCAGAGTTTAACAACAACGGTAAATCACGAACGTCATACAAAAACGCTCTATACTTCGTGCCACATCAAGAACACAAGCCAAAGATCACTTTAAAGACGATTGTTTGCAAAACTGAAACAAGAGAGACTTTTCGAAGTGATGTGAGGTTCTGGCCGAAGGAGCAAGCGAGAGTAATTGCTTCGACAATTTCGTTTCCTCACAAAAGAACGATGCCCGACGTCATCGAAACCGATCTTTAAAAACTGAACATTGCAAATAGCTGCCAAAAAACACCTAGTATTTGAAATTTGAAGTGACTTCAGAAGTTGCTAATATGGAAAACTGATTCAAGACAATTTTGTTCCTAGAATCAGGGAGAAATTTTTTTTTATCACGAAGAAATTGTTAGTTTTATTTCGGCGTTAAAGCAACTTAAATGTATTGTGTATCGGTGAAGTATTATTTGTGTTTTGCATTTTGTTTTGTCTATATTTTTTTTTATTTTGAACAGCTTTTCGTTTTTAAGAAACAGAAATTTCTTTCTGTGTCCAACTAGAGTTAATGTTTTATGGTAAACGCGTACATACTATTGTAAAAGTTTTCTTCACTATAACTATCGGTAAATGAATAAGGTTTTGCTTTTGAAATGGAGTGTCTTTTGATTTATGTAAAACAAAACTAAAATGATTTTGGTTGACACGGAACAGAAAATATAAGTTTGCAATGCGGAACAAGAAGTTTTGATACAGTTCATGAAAGTTTATGGTATACAGGGAATACTGTCCTAGACGCGGTCAAAATACCGGCGTATAGTTTTGTGCTTTTTTCGAATTTCAGTGAACAAGTGTTACTTAAATTTCCGTTGATGTCCAAATCAGCTAAAATCGAAATAACAACAGGCGGCAATGTTGTATTATAGGTTTCTATTCTGGCCGACTATTAGATAAGAAGTACAATTTTTACAATATCTTCACTGAACACAGTATAATGTATACTGCATTTGTTCTCTAAGGGGTAGCGAATGTTATATATGTCCTCCGACATGCCAAGGCGGCTTTTTTAAAATCCTTGCCCGAGATTTTGGAAAGCAATGAATAACCCGGAGACCGGAGACGCTACGATACGAAAAATCCGAGACCGAACTTAAAATACCGAGACACCAAACAAATTTTAAGCAAAGTAGAGGTTTCGAGCTCTGCCGTTAATGCCGAAAATGCGAGCCATTTTTAAACGGAAGCTAAACTACATATTTTTTTAGAAAGAATTTATATTAAACTTCATCAATCTTTGATTTGATTCCAAAAATGAATTTTTCATAGCAGTTCATTTCTCCTTATTTTTTTAGAACTAAGTATTCAGTGGCCCTCATTGGATCTAGAGTTGAACCCGTTCTTTTCCTGTTACCACCTTAGGAGAATTTTGTTTTTTACCTTTGGCTTTGATAATTGCCATGTTTGATCAATTTTCTGTTTCTCGGCATTACAGAATGATCTATTAGTATGAGTTATGACTTATGTAAAGAGAAATTAGATGTTGATAAATTGGCCTTAAGCCCGTAACCAAACACATGACGCTTTGCGCATGAGCGGCGGAACCGGGGGATCCGGGGGGGGCACTGCCCTCCCCTCCCAATATTTTTTTGGTTAATCACAATAATTTTGAATAGAAGCTTCAGATCTTATAACAAGCTATTTAAATTTCCATTGTGCCCCTTCCTCCCCCCAATAATTTTTGCTTCCGCCGCAGATGTTGTGTAGCTGATACCAGTTTGCAAGAAGTTAAATTTGAAAATTGCAAAAAAGCAAAGAAAATCTTAGGCCGATGGTCAGAATATATGGAAGCAGATTTTCGATTTCTCGTCAGCCATGCAGGCCAGTCGCGGGATTTTTATCCACTTTGAATTTTTCATCACAGAATTTGAAAACCTACAAATCTCAACTAACCCAGCATACCAACTCTAACTTCCAATTCGTCTAGCCGTTCCTTAAAAGTGAGTCGGTTGTAAACAGTCACATTAACGACACTGTAAGAAGTTTCTAGATCAAATCTCCACCATGGTTTTTTTTTTCTCGTGAAGTGTGGGTGCACGATTGTCCATCGTAATCCGGGTTGACGTTTTCATCTAACGCCCTTGTTCTTACAAAATTGTTATTATGAAAAAAGGCGTGTATGGTGCCATGCCCTTTCAGTTGCAGTTCAAAAGTTGTCCTGATTGCAAAGAACGTGATGTTTGTAATAAAGAAGCACAAGTTTATTTGTTCCTTCTCCCTAGGGAAGAGCAATAACAAAACTGTACGGATCTGCATGTACGTGTGCAAAAAGTGAGGCTGTTCCGGCCCTCCGATTGCGAATGACTTTTCTAGTAAAAGGCGTTGATGTAAAACAACTATTTTATAACATTCAAATATTTCCTGCTGTATTTCGCTTCTCCATTTATTTCCAGGAAGATGAATAGTTAGCGATTAATGGTAAATCTGAGACTATCCAAGATGCCGAGACGGCTATTTTTGATCGAAAGCATTGAAAATCCGAGAGCGAGACTTGAAAAATAAAGATTTCGAACTCTGCCTGAAATGTCGAGAGTGCGAGCCATTTTGTGAAAAAATCCAAGATTGTGGGACGGAGAAAAAATACGAGACCTCGGGACGTGATAAAAAAAGATGACGAGAATTTACGTGAGATTTCGCGAAATAGCCGTATTTTGCCGAAACTTTTAATTTGAGTGACCATTCGCTACCGAGGCAGACTGACTTAAACTAACTCTAAACTAAACGGAAAAAATGTGTAAATGAATATGTAACATGAAATTTTAGTTCAGCCTAGCGTAAATATGGGCAAAGAGGCCAGACAAGCTAAGTTACATCTTTTGGTTGGACTTAAATTTTTCAAAAAAAAGATCATGAACTTTGGGTATAACTAGACATGTGTAGTATAGGTAATTTGAGTGAAAAAAAACTTTATACTTTTTGTTGAAAATCTCGCGTTCTTTCAGTATTTTAAAGCAACATTATTGCGCCATTTCCTTCTCCATTGTCTGCGTGTTTTCCTGTTTCGGTTCTGGCATGTTCCAAAACTTTGCCGCTACAAAAACTTTAGCTCTCCTTTGTAATTTTTAACACCTTCAGAGTTTGATTGCTTGATAAGAAACGCAAAGTATTGTTCTGTAATGAATTGCAAAACAAAGCGAGGTATCTTGACCAAACAGGGTTTTTTGTATTACATTGTTTTGAAGTAATCACGTATTTGATTATGCAAAGCGTCAAACCCACGCTAAAAACAAATCTTTCATTCATAAAAAATCGAAGTTGCGTCATACAGTTTTTTTTATCCCCATTTCGGACACTGCGACAGTACATGGTTGGTTAAAAGTGTTGGCTAGTACCAGTGTTTGAGAAATATAAACAAGCTCATAACTTTTATCAAAATTACAGAAGCATCTGACAGATCTGAAGCCTCTAACGAGTTTGTTTCTAAATATTTTCAAGCAGTAAACTGGGTGTTAATTGCTGTAAATGAGTATAGCAGGAGTTTCTGAGAGTTAAACAGCACGTTGATGGTGACTGGAATAAGCAGAAATGGAGCAGCGACAGCGGACTGTGTCATTTAACAAAGGCCTTCGCGCTGCTATGAAAATGAAAGACAGTAAAACCGGTGAAGTAATCTTGAAGGACAACGTCAAGGAAAAAGACAAACTGAGCTTTGAGATTCACGAGATTGATCTTCAGAGAAAAAGAAAAAGCGAAAAACTTTCACGAGCAAGAGAGAGGGTTCTAAAGAGTATAAAGAAACACCAAGTTGATACGCGAGTCAGCTCTATGCCAAATATAGTAGAAAACAGCTCCTGTCGTTTACCTCCCATATACAAGGGAAAAAATAATTCACTGATATGTTTAACGTGTCGGCAACAAGCTGGCAAAACTACAGAAATAGTAGAAGCAAGAATGCATAACGCCGAAAACCCGAAGTCTGACGAGAAACCACGAAGTGCAATTGCAGTGAAAAAGGTGGAAGGATGGCTGTTGACCACTGATTATTTAAGTGTCAAGAAAAAGTGGAGAGAAACCGCAACAAAAATCTTAACTCGTGTTAACACAGAGAGAAAACTACCAGCACTTGTGCTTCCTTGCAGGATGAGACGAGAAACTGAACTCGACGGCACAAAAGATCCTCGTTTTGCAAAACTCGTCGCTCAGTTGGTACCTTCTTTTGGAAAGGAATTTCCGGCAGAGCAAAATTGAAGAGCTTTTAACTCTTAAAAAGATGAAGAATTAACAAGGTTTTTCATTCACACATTCAAACACGCTTTTTGTAAACTGCTTTTAAAGATACCATGTGCGAATAGCAGACTTGCCAACCTTGAAAGACTTGAAATTTTTACCCTCCAAAAAAATGGATATTTTCGGGACGGTCGAGACCGTCTAGACCAAAGCAGGAAAGCAGGGAGCTTTGTTCCCCCAGTGAACATCTCGGTTTAGTCGAAGATATTCCGACTTACAAAATTAATGGGAAAAGTGCTGGAAGTTGACTTAGGAACTGTTTTTATGAAGCAGTGAGTATCTTGAATAGAATTCTTGTTAAACTAATTTTCATTTCATTATATATATACTGATGAAAACCAGGATTTTCCCTTTTACTAAAAAATCATCTCTTTACCGTGCGAAGTAAAGATACTATTTTTATCTTTCACGTGTGAAGATATCGGTGTCGTCATGGTTACAAACATTAGCGAATTACAAAAGAGTTTCCCGCTCAGGCTCGCGGCCGGGTCTTTTAATAAAAGTTGTGCTTTATGAAGGAATTTCATCAGTACCAATAATAATATAATATGTAGAGGATATTACATGGCCGCGCGGAGATACAAATTTTATCTTCTCGTGCTGAAAGCATTTCTAACTCGTTTGCTTTGCTCACTCGTGAGAGATACTTTCAACACTCGAAGATAAAAGTCGTATCCCCGCGCGGCCATGTAATGTCCTCTACATATTATATAGATATGAGTTTTACTGTAAATATGCCACTCGTAGGTTTCATACGAAACTACATCCGGGATACGAGTGACATATTTTCTATATCCTCTCTAGTGAAGATATCGCTGACGTCGTTTCTTTGTTTTTCCCGCTCTATCCAGTTTCGAGGCAAACAAACACTCATATTTCTATATAAATAAAAAGAAAATTACACGTTGGCGCGACATATGAAATTATCTCCTTGAGGAAAAAAAATTTCATAAACTTCATATGTTTGCTACGCCGCCGTGTAATATCCTATAGTTATAAAATAAAATGCATAGATAACATACGCGCTTAAATATTCTCAATCATGGCAAAATCGCGTGACGTGCATGCATGAAACGAACGCTAAGGCTTTGGACAAACGTCGAACTTTTCATGAGTCGAACTAAACTGTACGATAATTTCGTCGTTTGCCCCGATTAAGATTCTATTTGTATCGACTGACAGACGCGTTTTATCCGTCTGCTTGAGTCAATAGAACCACTGAAAATCGTCTCCAGGTCAAACATCCATGCATAAAAATTGCTTTCTTGATGTTTAATCAATTAAAGTACCCGCTGACCATAGGAACCAGTTCCCTATTATTAAAGTACGTCGTTTGACCTGAGCACTCGAAAAATTAATTTTGGTCGACACGAATTACAAGTTAGTTAAGTTTGTCCAAGGCCTTACTATATATAAGATTTAAGTGAAAATCATTGGTCACTCACGGTAACAGCAAATGTATCTGAGAAACAAATTAAAGGTAACATTCCCTTACATCCATATTTGCATTTATAAAACATTTTTGTGCATCTCAATAAACGTTAGATTTATTTCAGAAACATCTACAAAACGGCACTTAAGCGACTGAAAGAGCTGTGTAAATAAAAGAAAAAACTACAAGCTTTAACGTTATCAACTTCCCTGTTTGCCACGAAACGCTCAACTCGATAGCATTAACAAAGTTCTTCTTTGCATTTCAATGTATTGTTGTTCTAAACTGCACAGCTTATAACTCAGTTTTACGCTTTTAAAAAAACGCAAAAGGAACGCACCAATACAGCCGGGATGGGCCTCTAAACGTGGGGGGGGGGGGCATATCCGGATTAACATCTTTGTTGGCAAATGGATGGGCTTATATCCAGAGGAAGGGCTTCAACTTGAGTTTCACAGCGCACATGTTGCCAAAACTTAAGAGTAAACATTTCATTGATCGCATTGTAGCTCCGACCACGAAACTGGCAAGATGGCGGCAACGCCGGGCCTTGTTATTTTTCGCGCTGAAAAAAAACATCCCACCGCCTGTTTTATTTTGTGTCGCTGTGCTTGCACACCTTAACAACACGCCTAAAGAATACG
Organism: Hydrozoanthus sils; assembly: GCA_027575215.2. NCBI lineage: Eukaryota > Metazoa > Cnidaria > Anthozoa > Zoantharia > Hydrozoanthidae > Hydrozoanthus > Hydrozoanthus sils. The sequence continues at coordinate 7,042 of JAOBRD020389933.1, forward strand.
AACGGAACAATTACAAAGTATACTGCGCTAAAATATCGAGAAGATTTGTGTAAGTCTCACATTTGAAATTAATTTTACTGGTTTAAAGCGTACTTTGAAAGATAGTCCGGCGTCACAGCCAGAAGCGGTTGCATGCTTGTTATAACGCTACCAACTTGCCCCGGCTAGAATTCCACTTGATTCCTAAAGAACCAGAATAAACGAAACTCCCTGGCTTCAAACTCCAAAAGCCTTCACTGGGGTAGAAATAAATGCCCGATCCTCCAGAAATTCTAAAACTTGCCTTTGAGTGCAAGATTAAAAACTTGCCTACAAAAGCGAGACTTGCTCCTGATAAAGCACCAATGAGCAATGGCCGCCATAACTTTAAAAGCGAAAACAGCGGGTTGTGTAGAAGGTCGAACTCATCACCAGTTCTAAGTAGACACCTTGCAACGTGACTTTGACGAGCAGAAACAGCCTCTATTTCAGGATCTCTCTCTTTCCCCTGCTTGCCGTTAAAAGATGGTCCTGAAAACAGGGCTCCAGACGAAGGATAAAGTTCACCTCCAGGGACCGAGTTTTTTTCACTTCTCTTAACTTCTTGCGGTTTAGAAGACAAACCATCTTGCATAAAACTCTTGCCAATTGCACCACGGCCGCTCTTGGAACTTTTTGCAAGAGCCTTGTCAAAAAGCTCTCTCAACCGTTCTAAGTTCTCAGAATTGCCAGCTGCAAAGTTTTCAAGCATTTCGATTACGTATGGAGACTTCAGAGAGAATAGCCTCATGTTTAACAGGTGTTTTCTCTCAAGATTAAATGGCCTTATATCCCGTAGAGACGCTAAGGTCTTTGCGCTGATAACTCCCTCAAAATTCTCGGCTATGGCTGGATACGCAATCAAAACTTTGTATGTAAATTCGGCGACTAACTGCCTAAGTTCCATTTTTGCAAAAACTTTTTTCCTTGTGTTGCTCACGTGGGGCGAAGACCCCAAGTTGATAACATCTGCAAGCCTGTGAAGGAACCGTCTTGTCAAGTCGTCTAGGGTCGTTTTCGATGCCTGTCTAAAAGTTGCTGAATCTAACGTTTGCTTAAAGGCAAACAGTAATTGCTTTATCATTGGTTCCTGCAGCCACGCAGATATTTCGTCCAAATTTGTTTGTGTTGTCATTTGTGCAAGACTATAATACAAGCATTCTGTTTACACAGCATCAATAGAAGTGAAACTAGTAATTCGAACCCAACAGATTTTTCTCAATCATTTAGAAAAAATGCGATTGTCTGCGTAACGTGTTTATGGCTGAAAAATTGCTTAACGCGCGCGCTCTCGAATTTTTGCGCACTAGTTTAAACCCGTGGCTACACATTGCAACATTGCATGCAACGTTGCGCGCAATGGGAGAATTGCAACGTATCTTTGAGAATGTTGCACGCAACATTGCGCGAAGTAGAGCCCGATCCTACTCCTGCAAAATTCCACACAACGGTTTCACCGCGTGGCTACACGAAGGGTTTCAGTTGCGGGCAACGTTGCATGCAATGTTGCACCGTGTAGCCACGGCTTAAAGCTTGCCGAAACACATTTGATTGCTGCCGTAAGAGGCCCTCAGGAGAGCGGACCTAGCCAGTCACTCAGTTTGTGGAAACGTTTCGAAGAATTTTTTTACTTTACCTCCCAGGAGACGAACTGGCTGGATCCCTACACCCGAGGGAGGGGAGTACTCTCCATCTACTGGGGGGAGGGGGGTGGTGGTAGGTATGAACGGCTTTATTTTTAGGGGTTGTTAAAGTAAAACCTGTGTTAAAGTGCCTATAAAACGAAAAGTTTTTTGAGCCCATGTTAATTTATCTTGTTTTAACTCAAAATTGTTTGGTTTGAGTTGCGTTCGACCTTTTTCTTACCTTTTTTTCTGCAGTTGAAAATCGTATTTGGCGGTTCGAAAGTGGTTCCTTTCCGCGCACGGCTATGACTTAGCAAACTGGGAAAGCTGAAAGCAATGGCCGACCAGATAAAGAAGAAAGCGAAGAAAGGTGGAAAAAGTGAGCAGCTGGGGCGCCTAACATTTTTAGGTGTAAAAAAAAATACATACACACCGGGTGTATCAATGCACATTTCCCGAAAATTATAGTTTACTATGTCATTTCGTCTTCCTAGTTTACCTATGGGAACCACTTTTGTGCCAAACTTGTCTTTCTTTCGGAGACAAAAAAAATTGCATTTCGTGTTATTTTTGCAGTTTTTTTCTCTCTAATCCCATTTTAAGACATGTTAAGCTGCAAAATTATGAAAAAACAAATTTCGTTTTATAGGCACTTAAAACCAAGTGCCTGGTATTTTGTAAAGTTGAAAAACGCGAAGCCCTTAGGCTGCTTGCAGTCTCTTGTTTTATTAGGCGTGCGTACTGATAAAAGTTTCTACGCGCGCGCCTTTATTTACTGCATATCACGTTCTGTGCAACTGACGAGGGGGCTTAGCGCCGACCCGCTAGCTACCCAGAGAAAAATGTCGATTTTCAATTGGTAATTTTAGGGTGATTTTCAAACCTAGAGGTATTTTTTGGGGTGGAAATTTTTTATGCCTTGGTAATTTCGGGACATATCCGACGGTTATCCCTACCCTTTCAATCCCGGAGTAACCCCCTCAGTCCCCCGGCTCCCCTCCCCGGGTCTCTACATCTCGAGGCAACGAAGTGAACTGAGCTGCATCGGGCATGCGAAAGACGTGGTGGAATAAGAGATCCTACCAAGAACAATAGAAGAATTACTACTACTACTACCACTACCACCACCGTCTAGTCTGCATTCCTCATTTAACACTCCATACATGCAAGACCATTCAATTGACTGACACCTGTAACTTGGGCTGCCTGTGGTCCAACCGATGAGGGTCGGTAAGAGGCCTCGGGCCTAACCCTTCAAGATGGCGGACGGAGGGGAATCATCGTTAGAGCCCGACAGCATAAGTAAGAGCGTGTTGGAATGTTTCCTTGAGTGGTCCAAGCAAAATGATTTGGTCTTATGTTCAAAGGTAAGAAAATAGAGTACGAAGTAATTGTTAAGAACACTGAGAGAATTTCAGGTCGCGATGTATATCTGCAACAGATCACCCGTGGAACATATTATTAAAGAAACATTAATTTGAATAGTAACCTAAATATCCTTGTCAACATCATTTGAGTCTCTCAACTCACTCTCTCAAAACATTTTAAAACGGTCTTTCAATCGTTTAAATTTTAAAAAAAATGTTGCGGCAGAAATACGAGAAATACAATGTTACAGTGTCCTAGCCAGCCAAAAGAAACGACAGAGCGTCCTGTTGCAGAACATAACAACAACTGTTTCTGGTATATCTGCGCTGAGCAGTTAGAGACTATGGCAACAAGCACTAAGGTTACTAACTGATTGTTTTGTTTAAGAATTACATCGTTTCGAGGGATTGTTCAAATGCTCAAAAATGCGGAAAAATATAAGGTTGAAACATCAAAATTTTCAACTTTTATTTCAATTAGTAATTTTCCTTAGACTTAGGGCCGTAGCCAGACTTTAATGGGACCCGAGGCAAACCAGTCGGGAGTTTCTAAGGGGATCCGGGGGCATCCCCCCTAGTAAAATTTTAAATTTAGACTCTTGGAAATGTCCTTTCCAGCGTTTTGAGAGGTATTTAGATACATTTTTTGGTACAATTTGACACAATTGTATATCTTTTATTTCTGATGATCAAAAACACTGTCGCCATTTTCATTGAATAGCGTCAACACTCAAAATTCATTCTTTTAATAAATTCAAAATGAAATTCCAATCATCCATGGTCAGATGATTTAGCAAAGCGATTATAGCATTGCTTCAATTACTGTTTTTCCTTTTGAGTCATGGAAACAGGTGGATTTTCACTACTAGCTTGGCTCGGCAGCTCGGCTTCTTCTGAATTAGCTTGAACTTCGTGATAATCACTTTAAGTTTGATTTATTTTGATTGTGAATAAAACAAAATTCAAAGCCTTTGATTTGAAGACAATTTAGAAAAAACAAACTGCAAGTTTTACTTACCGTTTTCTACTAAAAAAAACATCTATGGATCATTGTGCCACATCTTTGATGAATCCTAATCCGAGCGAACCACATGTGCACGTTTGAATAACTAGGGTGCAAGCGTGATAGCGCGCGAATGGAGCCTAGTGACCAGGGTCAGTAGCGTCGAGGACCTCGTGGTATTCTGGGGTTCATGTCACTTGGTACCATGGCATGGCAATAAAACTGCTTTACACATATGTTTCATTAACTTATTTTCATTGCCATTTTTACCAAAACTAAAATATTCTTGTCTTCGGCTGACAACTGACTGATCTTCTTTTAGTTTCTTTGTGTACAAGAATCCCCATTTATCTAAGAATAAAAAATATATATAAATTTTTACCGAGGCAACTGCCTCAGTTTGCCTCATACTAGCTTTGGCACTGAGACTATTTATAACTAAGGCTCTGAAAGGGACAGAGTGCTGTGCCCTTCTGCTTTGGCCTAGTTAGAACACTAGTCTTAACTTCTTAGTCTCTGTTTATATGAGGAAAGTTGTCCTGGGACAAAGGGATATCTCACCTAGCCGAGTTACCTGGGGCGAGACAAGTTTTCATACAATTCTTTATAAAAAGCAGCTTAACGTTTACATGGTGTACTGCTTAGAATGGTTGTCTTGGGTACAAGTGTCAACTTGTCTTGTTGAGGCGAGATATCTCTTCTACTGGGGACATCTCTCTCCATATAAATAGTTTGCCCCTTAACTTCTTCCCAGGACAACTCAAGTCTGGAAGCCATTCAAAGTTTCTCACAGTCAACTCATGAACCCAAGGCCACATATTTTCATGTAAATGCCAGGCAAAGTTGTCCTGATTTCAAAACTTCATATAAACTGCAGGTCAAGTTGTCCTGGATGCAAAGGACAACCCTTTAGCCCAGGATCATATAAACAGGGCCTTAAACTCACTCACAATATGTCATCTGTAACTTGTGAAGATATTGCAAGCAATTAAATTGTACAATAATGTGAAAAGTTCACACCGTCAATTCTCTTTGATATTTCATTGTAACTTTTGGCAGAATTTTTTAGCATTTCATTCAAAATCACTGTTTTATGTAGATGTCTTTTGATTAGGTCCTCAACTCTTATTTTGAGGCCGTTTAAAAAAATATCCCAGTTTATTGTCAGCCCATGCACTGATTTTTGCCAGCCTGCGTGTAGATGTCAGTCTCTGCTCAGCAAATTTAATGGCTATTACTAGCATCTGTGAATTAAAGAACATAAATTATCTGTTTTCTGTAATTATGCAGACTTCGGGTTAATGTATACTGTGGTAATTTAAGATACCCAATAAAAAACTTGCTCGATTCAGTGTTTTTTGTCTTGTAGTGGCCAGTAGCTTTCAGTTTTGGTGAGCAGTTTCTAGCCATAATTTTAACATACCAGTTGTTTGCTAGCAACGGAAAAGAAAGCTGTTCACAAATGCTGACTGGAAATTTGTTCTTTCAAGTCAAATGTTCAATTGACTACAGGTGTCCAACTTGTGTAAACAAAGCTTTAAGTTTAAAAAAGGCCGACAGATTGAACAGCTGGAAGTTACATGGGGGAGAGAAAGCTTTTTGCAAAATAATTCAAAATAATTATAAACTTCAAACAAATGTTCAAAGCATTCACTGCCTGATCTTAATCCAAAACGACTCTTAATTTTGAAAGAATGGTAGTCTTGTATTGCTTCAATGCTACCAAAATTTAATGAATGTTGTACGTAGTTGTATCTGTTTGTGAAATTCTATATGTTAAAGCATATTTTCAGTTTTAAAATAGTTGTTTTGATGAAAATCAATCAATCATGTTGTGTTTGTTCATTTTGGACAGATAGAACTACGTCACAGAACAGCATTAACAGTGCTGATTCATAGACAGTTAAAATTTTAGTTTTAGTTTTAGTTTTAGTTTTAGTTTTAGTTTTAGTTTTAGTTTTAGTTTTAGTTTTAGTTTTAGTTTTA
>JAOBRD020390039.1:0-19620 GCA_027575215.2 Hydrozoanthus sils
TCAAGTATCGATTCTATGATCGCCGACTGGCATTATTGACGGCTAGTCACCAAATTGAGTCACATGTCTCTTTGCACTGCGGACCGTCAAGTAGCGCAGGCTTACACACTTTCGACAACGTCAATTGACTTATAAATATATAGATAGATAGTTAGATTGATAGATAAAAAACGCAGACGTAGACTCGGTCTACCACGGGTAGCCCGAGTAATAAAACATAAAGCAGAGCAGGGCAAGGCATCTAGGCTTTAAAACACCAGCATCGTCCCATGCATCCTTTCTGTGCTGGACTTACAGCCACAGCGCAGGAGCTCTCAGCATGCATCTACGTTGGGTGGATAGTCCAGACCGGTTCCATTCCATTTCTCTTCCACCCTCAGTCTGCATAAGTTGCCATCACAGACATTGAAACCAAAAATTGGTGTCTTAATTGTTCCACGATGAAAACAACCTTTCTTGTACGTTGGAGCAGTGCATTAGCTGTTGGTTGTATGTTCTCCGCTAACCGACCTTTCTGAGAAAAACGGGTTTTCTTGATTTGTTACACATGCCGCACGGATGGTTCGTTTGTACATTAGAGTCACAAACCATTCAATGATTGTAATACGTTTTCTCAGCTGTAGAAAAGCGGCAACGAGTAGCATCCTTGTGTTGTAGTAGGTATGGTAAAAAGTAATTTGAAGCTTTCATCGAGGATTCGGACACCTATATGGAAACCATCCTTTATCAATGGCGCACCATTCATCAACATCATAAAACCTTCTGGTACATGCTAAACCTTTTCTGATTACGCCTAACCCGTTTATTTGCTACGTGTCAAGAACCAGCCGCAAAAGGTAACTAGATGTAATAAATTTTGGCCGTTTACATAATGGACATTTTAAAGTACACACACTCGTATCAAGCTTGTTCAGTGGATTCATCATAATTTGCAGGCCAAATTAAGCTGCCGGGAAACTCAGATTAGTTGCTGCTGAGATTTAGTGAGTTCTATTCCTGTTCTCAGCCTCTTTTAATTTGAAGACAATATTTTCTCCACAAGTGACCAATGTGTGTTTGCTAACTCCACCCCTGCAACAGTACAAATTTCACCACCTCAGCCTCCTTCTAAGAGAAAGTTGACGCACAACTATTCTTTCGTACACCTGATTGCTCAAGGAATGGTCACAAGAAGCTGATGGTGCGTAGTGTAGATACAGATGTGGATGGCATTTGGAGTGGGGAAGTATATACACTGCATAGCCGTAAATGACAGTATTGCCAAATCACTAGGAGAACTCGAGGGGAGATCTTGAGCTGTGAACAAGTTTCATGCTGTGACGGGGTGTGATCAGACAAACTTCAGTGCTTTCTTCGGACAGAGCTAAAAATAAGCTTGGGCAGCATGGCCATAGAGTTATACCGTCATCGCCATTTTTCAACAGCTGAGCAGGTGTCCTAATGAAAACGATGTGTTACAGTTTTAGAACCATTTATACGGCAAGTGTAAACAATGCAAGAAAACCCATTTTTCTAAGAAAGGTCGGTTACCAAAGAACATACAACCAACAGCTAATGCACTGCTCCAACGTACGAGAAGGATTGTTTTCATTGCAGAGCAGCAATGAGGCCAATGTTTGGTTCCAGTGCCTGAATGCCAACTTCTGCAAACTAGGCTGGAAGAAAATGGATGGTTACCGGTCTGAACTACCCTTCCAGAGGCATCAAAGGCATGCCCAGAGCTCCTGCGCTGTGGTTGTAAGTCACACAAAGGATGCACGGGACAATGCAGGTGTTTTAAAGTCTATTGGTGTCTTGTACTGCTCTTTGTCAATATGGTAGAATTGCATATGACCACAGAAGTACGAGTTTGCAAAATCTATTGTTTCTGCTTTGATTTGGGCCAAGTAACAAACCTACACCCAAATTTTTTAAAAGTAAGTAATCTAATTTAAAAAGTTTAAGAAATGCATCACCCCTCCCCCCTTGGGATCTTCTCTCCCCTTATGATACAAAACTGATGGAGCCTGTAAATGTATACTTAAATAAATACTTAAATTAAGAAGGTCGATCGAGTTTAAACCATGTCATAGTGAATTTAGGGGCGTTTAAGGCACAATACAGAAGTTGTCATTTACCCTCCCCTCCCCCTGTGCTTTTATTTACTTTCGCCAAGCTTAAATTTGAATAAATTCAGATTCAAAAAGGAATAAACTAAGATGTTTACCAGGTTTTGAGTAGTTCTTGTGGTGTTTTCTTGTTTCTTAGGCAAAATACTAAAATTCGCAGCTACCCACCTCCCCTGGTGCCAAACTTTGCCCCCCCGGCTCTAAACCACTGGATGCTATTCAGGTAATGTCAAGTGAAATGAGTGAAGCAGTTTGCCTTAGTTTTGGAAGATTGTTGGGGAGTTTGTTGGCTTTGTTGGCTAAATTGTCACTACTCCTCCCCCCTAATGGTCAAAATGAGCCCCCCTGGCATGGATCCGTCTTGATTCATAGCTAGAACTAATCAGCACCTTCAAACAATGCCTTGAATGGTAAATTATTCAGTTGTTTACCTCGGACAAAAAATGAACTTGATTAATCTTCAATCAGCTTCGAGCTTCAACATCAACAAGTGCGGGTCTCTGAAGATTTATATCCTTTATTTTCGCGTTTGTTGACGTTGTCAGAGATTCCTCTCAGCAAGGTTTTTTCTTCAAGTCAGTAATGGCAGTCTGTATCAAGCTTCATAAAATTTCGTAGGATTTTGATAGGATGTTTGACAAAGGCAAGGCAAACAGAGGACCGTTCGAAAAAAGCCCCTGGTTCTGAAAATAATCTTGGTGTAGTCCCTGCTCGTCAATCGTTACTGTAACTCTGTGTGCAGCGAGGACAATCGTTAACAGTTAAATCCGAGCCAGCATCCGTGGAATGTAACCCAGTCTCACGCATGCGCTGCAAAGCTTAGGCTTTGTAACCGAGCAAAGTTCAGGAAATTCGGAACACAAAAAATAAAATTGAGAAAAAAAATAACAACAAAAAACAGATGTGAAATCTTAACTCGGGCACCTTCCGGCCCTAAGTAAAAAGGTTGATTTTAGGGTTCAGTTCCCCTGTAAAAAGGAGTGTTTGAAGAACCTGCTCATCAGATTACGTACGAAATAATGCAGAAACATAACTCGGAAAGTATCGAGTTCGTGATGGGAATCAAACCCAAAACCGTAGTTGGAAGCTCTACCACTGAGCTATGGGAACTATATGTATAAAAACCCTGGCAGTTTGAGTTTGTTTCTCAATAGACTGCATTGAGTAATGTGTTGGTCAATCAGATTGCAGCATGCGTGATAGTATGCTAATTGCTTTCTAATAAATATATTTTCGTTGTTCTATATTTTATTAGCGAGTTTCGCGTAGTAATACATGCGGCAAGTGACTATTCTAACTTATTAAAATTATATGCGCTCAATCAATTTATCCTGATCAGATTTTCAAAACAGGTATAATTTTGTCAGGGCAGGAATACGGTCCCTCTTGAAACAAGAAATCATTCACTTGCCCTTATTTGTAAAAAAATTAAAGCAGCAAGACTACAGTATTTATATAGGTGGATTTCAGTGTAACGTCACTGTTTATGTTTGCCTCATTAACGAAAATTTAAACTTTATCATTTAGACAAAATATATCCAAAATTCCAATGAGTATCATAAAGTAAAAAATCATTGAAAGTTTTAGCTCTATGCACAGAATACTTTGAGAGAAACGAGGTTGTTTTAAAAATTAATTTAAAAATAAAAATAACTTACCAAAAATTCTATGGTTGAGTGGCAAGAATTGCCTTTTAACTCCATACAGTTACTGTAAATTTTGGAGTTTTGTAAGCCTCATTTCTCCGAAAGTATCGGATGTATCAAGCTAAAACTTTGACTGATTACTACTTGCGCTACACTCCATCGAGTTTTCGACTTGTTTTGTTTGAATGTTGAAGTAGGTTTTATGCTTTTATTCTGCAAACAATGAAACCTGCCTATAATTTATGTATTTTGTAGTTGGAAGTGAAGCTCAAAATTATTCCAAACTACCTTCCATTTGGACTGTTTGACCGCCTACGAGTAAGATGTCACTGCTTTGTTGACGAGTTTGTGAACTGGCACAACGGTATGATGCTGTTTATTGGAGACACCAAGATCTTGGTGTCAGCATGTGAGCGAAAGCCACCCTCCCTTGTAATCACTGGAAGAAGTGAGAACCTCAACCAGCTTTGGAAGTCAATTCTTCTCGTTATCAGGGTTAGTTGTTTTTGTTAGGGTTTAAAATTAATATTAATTTTTGTCAAAATTAACAAACTGTTATATGTATTTCCTTTGTTTAGTGCCCTCAATTAGGCATTTTCACAATCATGCACAGTACATATATCCAACTTTTTCGGCGGTCAACAAGTCCGAATTTTGTCGTCGAGACAAAACCATGTGCAATAAACACTGCAAATCATTATGAAATACCATACAAAGGCAAATACAATTTTATATCTCGGAAACCATAACATTAATAAGACCTGTGGGCCGCCAAAATAGATTATGAAAATGCCTTATAGGCGAGTTTCAGTCATTGTTGATAATGAGTCAATTGTAATTTGATTGGTAGTTTGAAACAAAGATTCCTTTAAGGTTCTGAAGGTGTTTAGATTTGAAAAGGTTTGTAAACATTGCGTCACCCGAAATCTGTCTATTGAAAACGAAACTCAATGTTTGCTGGCCTCAAAAAGTCTTTTGTTTCTCTCATACTATAAATGGGGTAAAATAGGTATTCTAAAGTTTCTTCATTGACCCTTTATCCAAAGGACTTTATAATTCGCTCTTTGAAGGGTATTTTCGGCTCTCTCGAAAGAGAACGAAGAACAACTTTGTAAGAAGAAGAGGCTGAGGTTTTCTCAACACTGGCAATAGTTAAGAGCAGACGTAAGAAATGACTAAAGAGAAACTAAATAATCAAAAACATGTATACCAAGCGAAGATTGAATTTAAAAAATATCTTCACAGCACACTTGCATTTCCGTTTTCTGTTCAAAATATATTTAGATGAACTCACATTTTGCACGAACTTTGCTCGTTAGAATATCGTATCGGCCAACGCCGAAATCATAAACTACGTCATGTTAAAAGATGCCTGCAGTGATCAAAGAGTTCCTATTTATATATTTGTTGCGAGCTAGTGGCAACATGCAAAATCACAATTCAAATCTGATAGCAAATAAAAATAAGTCCATTAAGGTATTAAACTGGGCAACCAAAACCGAAAAGATGCGGTTTGCTGCAGTCGACGATTTAAGGCTAGCTCAGCGAAACCTGACAAAAAATAAGAATTACTCGACGAAATTATTTCTTTTGTTGAAAGTAATAAAAACTCTCCCAATTATCACGTTCTAACATTATTTAGACACATCAAAAGCGAGAAATGTTTGAAGAGTAACATTTATTAGTTGAAAACAGCTTTCGTACGCAAAATTCGAAAAACAATGCAATTCAAGCTAGGTGCCGAACTAAATCTTAAATTTGTTAAGCTTATATATTTATCCAACTTCTTTCTTCTTTCTATATGAAGAAAAGAACAAGGAATTAAAAAGAGTATCTCAGAAATCTATGACAAAAGAACTGTTGGCCCTTTCTAATGGCCAACTTTCTAATAAAGTCGAGTATTTTTCCTCCATTTGCGACAGTTCAAATTCAAAATTGACGCTTTGTGCTCGCAAGATGGCAGATGACCTATAACGTACGTGTAAGGAGAATTTGGATGTTGATATTACGTTGCGCGTCTCTTTGCTTTTTCATATTTGTTTGTTATTTGGACGGCTTTCAAGTTTTTTATCAATTATCCCAACATCCCCCCCCCCCTCCATCGTGCAATAAAAAAATACACTTTTTAACAAAAATATAATCAAAACTATATAGTAACGTTTCGGCATCTTACTGACGCCATTGAAAAATGCGTTTTATTGCTCATAGTACATGGTTGATACGGAGTTTTGACTGAGAAACTTAAAGCAAACAACGCACGCACAAGGCCATGACATAATGGCTACGCATTCCCAGAATGCAGTAGCCACTAAAACTGTTCACTGTTGTCGGCTAGCAAGTACTAGCTACTTCTTGCTCAAGGCAACCTCCCATTTTTCTCCGGCTTTTCACTTTTCCCACGCCAGAATGTTTTAAAGTTAAAAAGCAGTGAAACTCTACTTTAAAGCAATGTTTCTTTTGTGCTATAGTAATTTAGCCAATCATAGAACTCCAAAACAAAAGCGAAGAAAACCTTTCAATGTTTCACAAGTAGAATTTTTCTTGAATTCAAAAACAAAAATCTTTAAAAAAAAGGCTTGAATGAGCGAACAGGAAAAAAAACATTAGCTTACTTATGAAGACATGGTACATTTTTAAAGTTTAGCCAATCAGATCAACTACGGTTTAACAATATTGCAATTAACATATTTCTGCATTCCACGGCTGTTTATCTGCCTTGTTCTTACTTAGCTGCCTGTGTAGCGGCTGTTTTTTATTGGTTACCAAGTGTCGCCTTGAGACTTGAACGCGCGAGTGAAGAAAAGGCCTGGGGAGAGAGAGAAAGAGTTTCTCTCCCCAGGTCCTTATGCTTGCGCGTTCAACATGGCAGCCCGCTCGGTTCACACTTAGCGTCTCCTCTATAAATAACAGCTGCTGCGCAGGTTAGTCTTACTCACATCGTTACTTATTGTTTTTGCTGGTAAATCTTAAATGCCTTGGAACTCTATTTATACGAAGGGCCAAGGCATTTAAGATTAAGTTCTGACAGCAGTTACTTGGAAGGGAGTTAAGCAGGTTTAAGCTGACGCTATGTTCACAAAAATGTTCAAAATCAAACACCTTTGAGAGACATGAAACAAACAAACAATTTTGCCAGACAGCAAATTAAGCAACGGGTCGCCTCAAAAAAGGACTAAAATTCTCCTTTTTTCGTTTTGGAGTAAAAATTGTCGTCTCAGTTTTGAGAGATATTTACATTTTTGTTTTGTTGCCCAGGAAACCGAACACCTTCTAAGGGAGTGGGAAAATATTGACTTCAAAAGGTACACAGTCTGTCCACACTGTGTATTTGAGGGTCAAAGGAAACCGTGGGTTTTTCAGTGCAATTGGCTTGGAGCAGGCAAGAACCATCCTGGTCCTCGTAAACAGTATTGCAAGGCTGGTAAAGGACGAAAGCAAGTTGATATTGATCTTGTCCTTCCACCTCAAGGTTTGTGTTACACCCCGAACCCCCGCTTGGCCAATTGCTTTATTTTTGACAGGGGAAGGGTTCAAGATCAGGTTGGTGATCTTATTACTCTCGGGTGCCAAATAAATGGGGGGGGGGTGAGAATTTTCTTAAGAATTTAATAAACGGGGTCCAAATAAATGGGGGGTGAAAAATTTAAACCAAGACAACTGAGAAAAGCAAAGATTTCAATAAATAAATTGAAATCAAAACTCTAGTTTCTTGTTTTCTGTGCTGTAATCCAAACAAAAACAGGGAAAGACAAACACCAAACTTGGCACTGATTAGTAAAATTTACATCTTGATATTTTGACCACTTGATGGTGATTGTACAAGAATCGGGGGTCCTAACAAGCCCCGGGGGTTGGAGAAAAATTAATGAGCGTCCTGGGACGTTTATTGGCACCTCAGAGTATGCGTCACAAACCCATGTTTTCGAAACTACTAACCATAAAGGAAATCAGGTCATTCCCGGTCTTTGGGGAAGAACCAACCCTTCTCGCCCTTTTCCCTTTCAGCCCAAGCCTGTATATCAACATCTAACTTTTCCCTACATAACTTAGACAATACAAGATGTTTGGTTTTGAATTACCCGGAATGGAACAGACATAGTAAAATGCTAAAGATGAAAAGTAAAATTCTCCTAAACTGTTTACAAGAAATGACATTTTTGACCTCTTAGGGAAACTCGAGAAGCTTTTTTAACCAGTTGCTTCTCACATTTCTTCTTTAACTTAATCCTTTCTTGTGCTAAGTGACCCATTACCTCCGGTTTCCATAGTGTCCTCTGGACAGGGCACTAATCTATCGCAAGTTACCCCATATTTTGATCAGAATCTGTTAGCAGAACTGGGATTCATTTATACAGCTGAGTTGACTGAAACAAGTCGGACAAAGTGCCTTGTTCAAGGACACAACACAGTGGTCTGAACGAGGCTAGAACTCACGACCCTAGGATTATGAGTCGAACACTAACAACTCGGCCACTGTGTCGCCGACTTTAAATATACTGTCTTAAACAGTTTTTCCATTTTAAATGACCAACAATAGGTATTTTACGATTATAACAGATAATGAAACATATAGTAACGGAAAGCCAAAATGACGTTTGTCCCGTAAAACTTTATGTGTATATAATGCAATGGAAAGAGTTAATATCAACCAAATGTATGTCTTTGTTTCCAGATGTTGTAAGGAGTTTTGAAAGTAGCCCAGGCCCAGTTCCAGGTAAGATCCTTCACGTGGTTCTATCATTGTTACCTCTAGGAGAGGGGTGGGGCAGGGACCGGACGGAAGTTTGCCGTTATGTCCTTGATTTTGATCAAGAGCTGTTAGATTTGATCCTTTACTCAGGTCAAAAACTTCAAGATTAAACACATTTATCAATGAAAAGCAAACACCTTCCCAACATCAACACAAATGGGTCAAATTTCCAAATCTTAAACAAGAAACCGTGCTATAAAAGGGTTAGGTCCTCCCACATCTTACACCTTTCAAAGTTCAATTTTTGAGTCAAGAGGCTGCCGTTCAAATACTGTCTGAGCGATAAAAACAATAAAGAAACTCGTAACAGCTATAATAGTGGTAAAAAGAAATATGAGCAAAGTTCGTTCCGTCGTGTTCTTTTTTTTTCCATTGAAATGTTGGTGAAACTTTCACAGCTATAACTTTTGGTTCATTAGAAAAACGCATATTTCGTCGAAACTTCGCGTATTTTGCAGTTCGTTTGTGTTTCTTTTACCACTGATGTACTAGTTTCGTTATAATTTCCCTCTGTTTGAAACAAAATTAAACAAAAATCATGACTCTGAAGTAATTAATTATTTGGCTTAAATTCTGTTACATGAAACAATTTTACAAATAAATAGTCCACTTGTTTCGTGCCATGTCTCTTCGGAGGTTGAGTGCTGCGAACACGGTTACCTGACACAGGCCTTTTTATAGCGCGGTTTCTTGTTTAATGTCGACAGTGAAAAAATAATTTTCTCTTGGGGCATCTATGTTATGTTAAACTTATTCGCTCAACTCCCTCAACCCCCGGTAAGATGATGGGATTAGTAAGAGGCACTGGCGAATGAGGCCCGTAGTTGCCAAGTACAGTTTCGCAATGGTAGAGAAACAACTGAGCAATGAATCTATTTCCCATAGTTAAGTAATGATTTCAGTGTTATGACCTAAAATGTAAGTTATTATGTGTTATGTTTTTGGGCGATTAGATTCGGTCTGAAATAGGTTAAAGGTGTGCTACTCCTTCCAGTGCTAATACCACTACCACGATTTATAGTATTAATAAAACTTTTAATTGAGTTAACAAATTAACATTTTATAACCAACAATGCCGTGAAATTCCGATAATAAGCCCCCCATGTATAAATCCCTTTCCTTTTGAAACGGAAACTCCTTCCTTATATAAGACCCACCCCCACCCCATCCGAAAATAAGCCTCCAGGGTTTATATTAGGAATAATCAAATTCAAACAGAGCGTTAAACTAGGGAATAGGTATTTCCCCCCAAGAAAAAATGTGAAGAAAAGGCGGTGTAACACAAAACAAATTAGTAAGCAAAGTGAGGCTACAATTTTTTTAGTTGATTACATTTTATCCTCCACTAAAGTTTAGGCCTACAGTGGAAACTGATTGCACGGTACTCATCTCCAGTCTTCGACCGTCCTCCCAGCCCGACCCTTCCAGTCCCCACTTAGTTTAGGCTCACAGTGGAATCTGCTGATCACACGATACCCTTCCCAAAGTCCTCCACCCACTCGTCCCATTCCAACTCGCCCGAAACTCCTAGTCTAAAATATAGATTAGGCTCAGTGAAAACTACTGATCACATGGTACTCACCCTTAGTCTTCTACCCACACGTCCCAGTAGGGTACAGTAGAAACTAGTGGTAGCACGGTACCTCAGTTCTCCAACCACTTGTCCAATTCCATTTGTTTCAAAATGTGCTTCTTTTCTTTTTAAGGCTCTTGGATGGGCTTGGGTTGAACGGTAGTTTAACTTTGCGATGTTCTTGTTTTCAGATGAAATTCCTGACGAGCTTATGGCAGATCTGTCAACACAGCTGTCAAAGGATTGGAGAAATCTTGGTGTAAAACTTGGCTTGGAATGGAAAGATCTTGATGTAATCGATGAGAACTATCAAAGAGTGGAAGATAAGACGATTAAGATGTTGCTCAAGTGGAGACAAAGGAAAGGAGAACTCGCAACAAGAACCAAACTCGTTAAAGCTCTCAACGATTTAGGCTGTAAGGAAACAGCTGAGTTTGTTCGTTGTTACTAGTAAATGATTTATGAGCCAGTTCGGAATTTCAGAAATACAAGTGCGCATCAGAATAAAATGAAATATTCATCAAACTAAGGAAAGGAATAATAACGATTCCCATCCCGCTTGATTGCATTCCTTTGTTTAAGTTTCATGACTTATACATTTTCCCGACTCGCGCACGTGTTTCTGAAATATCCAACTGGCTTATTGATATGCAGTAGTTTTAGGTAAATGAAATGCAAATAAGCTTTCTAAATCTATCTTAGTAGGTTTTTTTAAAATGTTATACAACGTACCTTTGATTAGATTTTTCAATTCAAAGTTGCTTTACTGAAGAATATTTCAAATATTTTTAGAATTGTAGATTGGTGCTATTGGTTACATTATGTAATATTTATTCATTGAGCCTGAGGTGAATAACTGTTTAAGTAAAATTACTCGGGTGATTTTTAGAGAGAAAGAAATAGCCATTGCCAACTATTTGTGCAAAAAAGTGGTATTTCTTGTCACGTTCTTAATCCCGTTTATCGACATCTGGAACACATTTTACCTTTGACTTATTAGCACAATTGTCATAACTATAGCAATATTGTTCTGAACTTTGAAAAGTGTTATGCAACTTTAGTTCTTTTCAGATTAGCGTTTTCCTTCAAGGGGTTTTTAACTCGCCTTTATAAAGATCCACAAAACGTTAGGCGGCCATTTTGAAAATTTGTTCACACGCCGGCCTCTATAATCACCTGAATTATTTTTTTAGTTCCTCGCGCGATGAGCAACTATCTGTTCTGACAAACTAGACAAAACTGATCCGCTAGTCTTAGGCATGTAGCATGGTTACAAATTTCACATAAAACCACAGGCTTCCCAAACGTACAATTCGACATTTTCATGCATTCATGTACTTAGTGTTAGCTAATACGTACTTACGTATAAGCTACCGTATAAGCTACAGTCTCAACAGAGACTGAGTATTGAATTCTTCATAGGTCATCCTCGAGTGAAAAAAATACTTAAAAAGTACTTAAAACGTTTGTTAGTTATTTCTCCACTGTTATAGACCTTTTTTCATAATGGCAGTGATTTTTAATTTTCTTTTGTCTCCATTCAAATTAGCTTGGGTAGCCTCGTTCTTGAGTTAAACTTTCAACGGCTTTCTTACCTAGAGCTAGGCTAGGCAGGTTAATTCGAATGAACACGAAAGTATATTGAAATTACCGATATTAATGAAAAAGGTGTTTGATTTGCAAGCTTTTGTGTAGAGATAATGCGCAGCTGCCTTCATTTTCAGTATTTCAATTGAAATTAGAGTGAAGATATATTTCTTTGCTGGCCATTTTTTTAGTCTTTTTGTCTTACGATGTTGCTTTACAACTGACCATGTTAAAACACCAAGACCAAACAAAAAAATAAAAAAAGAACTACTTTCACTCTTGTTTCAATATACCCTTTTCTTCTGTTTTATACCTATAATACTAGATAGCAAGTAGTATTAGTAACAGACTTTTTGCTTCAAACTATGAGAAATTCTTTTTATATATTTTTTGAAACTATTTACCAATTAAGTAAATAAAATATGGTACTTGTGAATAGCTGAAAAGTGTACATGCTTTTTTTTATTTAAGTAGCTCTCGGTATTTTTTAGCCTCAAATTGTTATTTTTTCATGGTATTACGGTTAGAAATGGGTTTTAAGAACTAAAATGTACATCTCGATCTGTGTTCAAGAAATTTAGATAAAATTATCAGATAAAAATGTCACCCTTGTGATCGGTCTAAGCGTGTTCTTTATTTTTTGGGCAATCTCAGCCTGGGTGTTCTTGTGAAGTTTGTTATAATAAAACCGTGTAGTTGACGTAACTTGTTAAACAATTTTCAAAGTCAAAACGTTTTCACTATTCAAAGTCAATTTTTTTTCTTTTTCAGAGTCAATTCTTTTTGAATTTCAAAGTCAGCTTTCACCAATACTTTTTACAAGAATTTCTTATGTAACTTGGATCACTATAATATAATCCTTAAATAAGTTTCTTATTTATCTGCACAAAATTGTTTATGTTAGTTTTTTTCTTACAAGAACCACTGGAAAACACCAGGTCCTAACTGGGCAGACCACCATGACCTTTTGTGTTTTTCAGTGAGACTTGTTAGGCCTGTCAGTTCAAGTATAACAGTCTCAGCTTTCCCCACAATTGTTTGCAATAAGTTGTATTTCATATATCGAGTTAGAAGTTAATTAAAGTTCATTTCAGTTGACTCCATGATTTGATCGTTTCATTAATGGGTCATAGTTATACCTCATTGTCGAGTTTAAAGACAATTTTTAAAAAAAAGCCCTTCCTGGTGTCTTAACCAGGCCTTCAGGCTTCCCTGATGTCTTGACCAGGTTTTCCTGGTGTCTTAACCAGGCCTTCCTGGTGTCTTAACCAGGCCTTCCTGGTGTCTTAACCAGGCCTTCCTGGTGTCTTTACCGGGCTTTCCTGGTGTCTTAAGCAGGCTTTCCTGATGTCTTAACAGGCTTTCCTGGTAAATTGGGTTAGCCCAGTTAACCAGATTAACCATCCTTTTTTGATTAACCGGGCTACACTGTGCATATTCGGTTACTGGCCTTTCTTGGTAAACATACCAGGCTTGCTCGGTAAAAATACCAGGCTCCTGGTAAAACCCGGGCTCCTGCCACAAGGGAATTGCTGAAGACAGATAATGGACCACAGTTTATATCGAAAGAATTTGAAGACTTCCTGAAAAAAAAAATGTTTATAGTTCACTCCGGGGCCATCTACCTTTAGAAAGGCGTTACAATCAGGATGTAAGTCGGCCTAAGCCGAGTCTCCGTCTTGCTGATTTTCAACATCAGAATCATCACCAATATTTTCACTGCAGTTATCTTCCAAAAAAAGAGCAGATCATTTCTGATACATTTCTCAGCGAATTCGACCCCCACCAAAACGCTTCCCACAGTTTGGTGTTTGCTGCAATTGCATTCTACCTTTTCAAAATCAAGTCAGGGAATAAAATACATACTATCGGCAGGCTTTTCAACAGGAAAAGGCGAAAATACAATCAAACTTACAAAGTGCATTAGACTTGACAGAAACACAACACGGCGACCTCACATTTCGAAACTGTAAAAGAACTTCACTGTCGGGGAATACGAAGATTCTTCGTTCAAGTTAAGTCAGAGGGAAAGCTTACATCTCCGTAAACGCATTTCAAACGTAGGATTGGAAATCCAGAAACGGCAAGTTTAAAATCTCGAACTCAAATCGACAGAATGAACATAAATCATTGGGTTACGGCGGAATAGCTGGTTTAAGAGATCTGTCTTCGACGGCGTCTAGAAGGAAATGGCTGAAACACACGAGAGTGAGGCTAGCTTAAGAAAAGGCTGATGGGATAGGTGTTAAATCCTCCTTTGCCAAGAACCAAAGATCACAACTGTGACTCCGCACTCAACATTAAACCACTGTAATCTGCTTTGTAGTTTGCAAAGTTTCCTAACATGAAGGCCTCCTGTAATCTCCAGTAACTGGGAAATAATTGTCATATACTGCTGACAGAGGAACAACAACGATAATAATCAAAACAAAGATGACTGACAGTGAGCTGGAAGCCATCTTGCAGAGCGCAGCTGAGAGTCACTTAGAGTTACTCCTGACTGGCTGATTTTTCACGCCATGTATTTACTACCACCCAACACAACATTTGAAAAAGAACCCATAACACTTGAAGAAATACACATTTGGAAAAAAGCACTTTTGATAAAAAAAAAAAAAAACGACAACTGAAAAACAAAATTCGGAAAAACCCACGTTTGAAAAAAAAACACATTTGAAAAAATACCTACAACATTTGAAAAAAAAACCCTCAGCATTTGAAAAATTTGCAACGTTTGCAAACGTTTGCACATTGGCACTTCATGGGGAAGGCACCAAAATGTTATTTCCCGTGAAGATCGGGCATTTCATTTCTTAGTCGCCCAAGCATTTTCATGCCACAGATAATGGTAATGTGGGTGAATCTGCAAGGGCGTACCAAGAAGAACTTTCTTTATCTTTTATCAAGGTTGCTGCATGAGTGAAATGACAGTCATTTTAAAATTAATCTTCAATTATTTCGAAAATCCCAATTGAAGTTTCTCAAGTACTGTTTTATATACAGTTGTTTTTATGTATCCATATATTTATATGTCCATACTTTTTGCACAATTATTTTCATGGTAAATAAAAAATTAACTTACAACTTTCATGCATTTATTTTGTTGTAATCAAACTGTTCAATATACAGTGAGGGTTCATACACAATAACATCATTTGGATTTTTAGGACTATTAAGGAATTTTTTGTCAAACTTGGAGTTTAAGTCATATTTATAGTGTGTTTTCAACACTGTCTGCCAATAAGCAGGGAAGAAAGTGGACAAGAAGTTTTTCAAGATGTTGAGTTTTTAGGGGCTTCTATTCGACCATACTTATCCTTGTTAATTGGACGCTGTTCAGAAAACATAACTCAATTTCCTATATTTTTCGACACCATTATTTTATTTTTCACTGTAAATTAAAAACGTATAAAAAGCTGGTCTAGACTATACTATGCTAATCAGATATCACTTCCTGACCAGTGTACAAAACTAATCTCAAGTACTCCAGTAAGTCATTTCAATTGACTACAGTTAACCATGCATGTGTGCTACAGCTAGTATATTGATATTGTTTCCAGAAATTTGTACCACAGTGAAAATAGCAAGGAATGCAATATAACAGAGACTGCTCAGCTATTTTTACAGTCCAGTTACTTTTTCTTTGCAGCTTTCTTTGCAACACTTACAGTTTTATTTTTTGAGTTTCTCTTTCTTTTCTGGTTTGATTTGTCACTAGAGCTATTGTTTTGTTTAACATCAACTACAAAACTGCTATTATCATTTGTTTCAATAACATTTTTAGAACTGATGCATTTTTTTTGTTTTTTTTTCCATTAAGTCCTTTTTTCGCACTTTCCAAAACTCATCGTTGCGTTTGGTGTATTCCTTTTATGCCTCTCCCTGTGGCTCAGTTGTTCTGCTCTTTGTTCTTCCTTTATCACATCAGCAGGGCTGTCCCAGTTTCTTGACTTATGCAACACAGTTGCTCTTGCCACATCATTATTTTTCTCAACTCCTGTGAAATAACACCAAATCACCTTGAATCATTCGAATGAAAGTTGTGAATGGACGAAAAGATTCTCCAGCTCAACTGATAGTACAACAGATCTGGGTCTTACTGTAAGTGTGAGCCAAAAAGTTGTGTAATACTTTTTGCAAAAGATAAGATTGAAATAAAGTTCATGTTTTAATTTGATCATGATCGTAAGTAACTTTAAGAATTAACCCTTTCAGCCCCTAATACGCCAAATGGCATATTGCTAAATTCTCCCAACTAGAACCCATACTTTTCCTATAAGCAGTTTGGGAGAATTTCGCTTTTCATTTTTCAGTAGTTTTCTAATCTATGTTTGACCAATTTCTATATTCTCATTACAAAAAGACCTATTTTGTATGAGTTATGTAAGGAGAATCTAGATGCTGATAAACTGGCTGGAGCTGAAAGTAAGTATTAAGTAAGTAAGTTTCATTTACAAGAGTCCCCATTATCTTTCTATGTTGCATCATTGGCAGTCACAATTATTGACTGAATCTGTAGTGACAAAATATATCAGAGAAAACAGTCCTGATAGAAAAAAACCCGTACCTTGCCCACTGAACTGTTTGATGCTACCAAATCTGTTTATTGTAACTTTGAGGTGATAGGCAGCAGCAAGCATATAAGGTGTTACATTCTTACGACTATATCCTTTACGGCAGTTGGCAATTGATAGAAACAACTTTATCCATTCTCTAATCTATGGATGAGCAAAAAAGAAGTGAATTAATTTCTTTTCAGTATCACATTTAATAATAATTATACCATACATGTACAACTGTGATACAAACTCGAGTTTTAAGACAAACAGCAGGATCTTTTCCTATTCATTTTTTAAAATTTTACTCTAGTACTAGTACAGCATAAATAATTCCTGCAACAAAATTCACATCTTCAAGCTAGCTTTTAATCTGTATCAGAATCTTGGTTTTCTTTGTATGTTTTTTTTCAGAACATTGATATTTTTTATATTAGGCACTTTAGCACTATACAGAGAAAATAAACAAGCCCTATATAAAATATAGATGATATTTATTATTGTTATCTGCTATGGTATATGTCTCATATGGTATTAATAAAAACATTTTTATGTTTATATGCCATTATACATACCCTCGATTCATAGTTTTCACTTTGTTCTGGGCGTAGTGATGACAGAGTGTCAAAATAAATTTCTGCAAAGTCCTGAAAACAAAAAAGGATTAAAATGAAATGATTATAAAATGTAGACAGGATGTCATCACAACTTCTTGCTGCCGTGTGTTTTCCCAATATGTCATGATTGTTGATACTTTTTCCAGAACATTGGTGTTTACCAAAAACTTCAGCTAACATTTTGCATGAACATTGATTGCTTTGTTTGATAATCAGAAGGGGTTTAATTTGTCATAAGGCAAGACAGACCCTTAATTTGAAAAGAAAAAAAAAGAAAAGCCCACACCATTATATTACACAGTTTGCACCAACAACATTCCTAGTCAACCCTCTTCAACAAGGGCTGGTGTGCATCAGAGTTAGAAAAATAGTAATTGTTACCTTCCTTATCTTGACAACTGTTTTGGCAGTATCAGCTTGGATAACATTGTTGCTAGCTTCCAGCTTTCCAGGGAGATTTTTGAGAAGTTTCTTCCTTTCATCCCCCATAAGGGATGTCCAGTCCATTTTCCCCGACCCAGACCCATCTCCATTCTTCTTCTCCCAAACTGAAAACGTCACTCCACAGGTGTTTATTACTTGTGTCAGGTTTCTTGGGTGAACACCTTTTGGTGCTCCCCTCCCCTTACAAAAATCCTCTACATCATCCCACTCCATTGAGTCTACTATAAGGTTCGAAATGAGAACATCTGTTACTCGAAGGAGGAGATGAAGCTTATCAAGCACAATGTTTTGTAAGAGGAGGGTTCACACAGCAGAACTTAGATGAAGAAATATTTTCCTTAACATCTGCCAAGGTAAGCCCCATTGGTGGCTTTTTATAAAAGTCCTCTTGTCTGGACATGTCCCACCTGCAAAACAAAAATAGCAGAGTTTGTACACATAAGCCATTTTTAAAATTTTTTAAATTCTACGCCAACTATGCTCAATTGCAAGTTGATGAACTTTTGTGTTTTAGCAAGTTAATTTTTTTGTTTATCCACAATATGCCACCCTGTCATCAACAGTAATAAACACGCCCACAACATTTTGCAAGGTTACCAAGCCAAAGGCCTGAGCGAACGATCGCGTAGACACGAGGCCTGTTTATAGTTCTTTGCCACGCAGGTTGGCCTGTTTAAAGCTAAACAGACACAAAGTTTATTTGACAAAGTTTCACTTATTGCATTTTGTTCTGAGGCCTTCTGGCGATGAACTGTCAGCTGTCTGTCGGTTGAGGTGAGCTGTTCTTCACAATTACCGTCAACATAGGAATGTGGATGAGCACTGAGCAAACCCATTTTAAAGTACCTGTCGTTCTTATGAACTGTGCACCAAATACAAGCATAATTTGATGTGGCTGCAAACCTTCCACTCACTAGCAAGAGAAACTGTAAAAAAGGAAAGAGATGATTATGTGTATAGATATCCTGCTCGCAGGTGGTTGGGTGATTTTTTAGCGCGGAAACTCGCAGGGCACGGCATTGCCGCGCCAATCTTGGGTTTATAGCTTTAAATAATTGAGTCGCTTTACTGCATGTCAAAAAAGACTTATAATTAGTTTGGTGCATATTTTGAAAGTGCTGAAAGTAAATGTTGGCTAAATTTTTGCTAACTAGGTGTAGTTAAACAAAAAAGGTTCATTAGGCATTTTGTAGCTGGGATCACGTGACCACATCTACTTCAAATCAAGCAGCTATGACAAAATGGTATCCAGAAATGAAAAGAGCAGGTTGACATAAGTAAAAAGGCAAAGTTTCATCTAATGACGTGAAATATGTAACAACTGGCAAGCAACAAAACATTGGATATTATTTTTCTATGGATTTTCATGACGGGAGAGCAAGCCTTGCTGCTTTATTACCATTAGGGAATTAATTTGAAAAATTCAATTTCATGTTCGCTGTTATTTTTGAAGTACTAAACGTTTGGACTTCAATTGGAATTAGTATTCTAATTTTTCATTTTTAAACATTTTAATTTGTCATAGCTGATTAATTTAATGTAGTTATTAATTAACAACTCAGTTTTATTTAAAAGTTTATGACATTTCCAATTTATGTTTAATTTTGAAAAGATAGTGGAAAGTCTTTATATCAATTTCGATCTACCAACTGCAAAAATTGCTTTAGCATAATCTCATTGTTATGTACAAAATTGAAAAGTAAGAAAATTGGATAAAACACAACTACATCATTACCTCCACTGTAAGGATTAGATTAAAAGGCATGTTTCTAATGAAATGGCAGGCACATACATCCACTTTTATAAATTATGTGGTTTTCACATTTAGATATTCAAGATATATGCTTTTTGTTTAATTTGGTTTTGGGGTAATGAAGTTGAAAAGTCTACATGTAAGGGAAGGTACATTTTTATTTGGGAGGGTAGGGCTGGGCCTCAGAGGGGAGGGTCATCAGTGAAAGTGAGCATCAAAAGGGGAGGGTCATAGTTCTTTGTAAAGCTATTCAAGGGGCCATACACCTTTTCACAGAATTTTTTAATGAAGATTTTTGTGATTTTAATTTCCATTTTTCTTACAGATTAACTTTTTTTACACTTCCATATTCAAACTTCAGCTATAAAACGTAAATATCCCACACTGATTGTTCACATTTTCGTTTTTCAGCTCGCACACATTCAATATCGAGATACATATAAAATTATATTCAAACAGTAAAACTTGAGTTTTCTACGGCATGGAAAGAATCGTATAGTAGTGAGGGGAGGGTCACACTTGTGTCAGTCACCTAAAGATGGGGGGGGGGGGGTCAGGAGTTTTTTTATTAAAATGCAGGGGAGGG
>JAOBRD020390144.1:6038-19618 GCA_027575215.2 Hydrozoanthus sils
AACAGGTACATGCTTTCCCTTTTAGACCAGTTTTGCTCTTAACTTCAATTCTACTCTATAGGGGAGCACCAGTACAGTGCCAACACTGTTACTGTCCAGTGATAGATCCAGTGGAGGTTACGCTCAGCATCTAATTAGTCATAATCTTTCCGGAAAAGCATTCCTCTCAGGACCCCCTAAATGTTCGTTCCTTTGCATAGGACTGTGGAGCTCCTCCTCTCCTTTTTATGCTGGTAGATCCGCTAGTGTGCTTGAAGACTTATCAACCTTGTGGTAGTTTTAATTGTGCTCTGTAGTTGGAGAAACCGCTAATTGGGCTGGGTTGTTCCGTTTGTTGTTTTTCAGGTCAACAGCCAACCTTTTAGACATTGTTGATGGGTCCAGAGATCCCACCAAGAAATGTGCTGTGTTATGACGGGTCAGTGTGCACATGCCGTCCATCACTTGATATCACCAAGTGCATGCCGAGGTTACTGAACCAGTCAGTTGTTCAGAGTGTGTCGTCTCTTCAACCCCTCGTTCGTGTAGTAAATTATGGCGTTCAAATCCTTGCGTTAACGCACGCTCCAGTATAAGGGCAATCGAGACTGCAGGAGAAAAACTCCAATGGTTCTGCACCATAGATGACCAAGAAAGAGTATTGTTTGCAAACTGTTATTAATATTCTTGGACAGATTTAATTTATATTTGCACATATACGTACTCAGCAGAAATTTCAGTTCACTGCTGGGAAACCAAAAGGATTAGGTAATTTAAAAGGGCATTTTCGAAGATAATTTTGACTCAAAAATATGTAAGCCTAACTTGGTATGCGGGATGGGAATGACGTTTCATTTTTCGTTGCAAATGATACAAAAACGGCCATATTTTCTAAATTGAAATATTTTTAAGAAAAAAATGCGGATAAATTTATCATTATTGAATAAACAGAATTTTATAACATTTAATGAAAAAAGTATTTTGAGAAGTCCATTTCTGTCTTTATTTTACAAAAGAGAGTAAAAGGTAATTACAAAAGAACGTTTTTATTATCCTGTCATTCCCTAATATCTAGGCCATATATAACGCGCATGTCATGTTATAACAATCCTGATCTAGCCCGTGTTTCCCAATGCTTTCGAACGATTAGTCAATGTATACCTCAAACTTGGTCAAACTGTCGGTCCGTAAAACAAAATTGTTGCAAACCATTTAAAAATAATATACATTTATTATAAACTATTTATTTATATTGTTGCAAGTCATAGGCAAAAAAGACAACTTGATGCAGCATACGAAGAGAATTAAATTCTGAGTTGAATCTTGCTGTCTGTTTTGTAGTTGGTCGGGATGAGTTTCTTTTCTCATTTTTTTAGAATACAAGATCACCTGAAGGAAAAGAACAGAAACCACTTGGGAATACGTAGAGGCCGGGCAATAAACATATTTATCGGCAACGTTCGATGTTTATAATGAGGTGGGGGTTAATAGAAGGATGGGGGTTAATAGAAGGGTGGGGGTTAATAGAAGGGTATCGCCGGTTAGTTAATATAGAAGCGGGATTAATAAAGCGGTGCGTTTTGAAAAAAAATGAAAGTTGCGCTAGCGCACTGTAGGAAGTTATAGTATTTCTGACATTTGGCAGAAATAATTATTTTGCTGGCAAGAAACGTCGGCCCCCAGAGTTGGCGGCACTGCAGAAGGTAGTTATCATCAGGTGGTTCTTGCTGTTCCTACAGTCCCCTGTATCTGATACTTTTTTGAGGGGTGCGGCAGAAAAACTACAACTTAAAGAGCACATGAAGTGCTCTTAGAAACAACTCGGAGTTTAGGGTAACAAAAATGAAAACGAAGCGATTCCCGCACGGGTAAACAAAAAAATCCATGTTCTAACACTATCAATATTTCATATTTTTCTTGATCCCAGCTTTTTGACCGCTAACTTGACCAGCAATGAACATAGAACATCCTTCTGATAAGCAATATATTGCGAGTTGCCAGCGCTAAACGTCTCGGACTCCCCGGAGAGGCTGAATGCGCAAATAAAGTGACGTCATCGCCGGAAGTATATCATTAACTGTCCAAGCAAGTGCACGCGGGAAAAGCGTGCTCTCTAGCTCGTGGATGAGAGAAACACGGCTTTACAGAAGAAGCAAAACGCAGACATCTTTTACTGTGTCCCAACGCTAGAACAACAAGGCTTTTGATATGGCGCCGGCGGACCTTGAAAGCAACAGACCAACCACGCGGTTTGAGTTGTCTCTGGTCACTTTTCATGTACAACAAGGTATGGCAGACCTGAAAGAGAAAATCATTCATCGAACTAAGAAATAGAAGTCGATAATATTTGTGGAACAAAAGTTTAAAACAGAAACAAGTTTCTCTTTACGAGGCTAAGGTGAACGTTGATTAACAAACTGTTTGAATCTCTTTCTAGACGTATGATTATTTTTGGTTACGACGTTTCGTCCGAAACCGGCCCTCGGACATCGTCAGGTATGTGGCAAGTCATGCGCGCGACACGTTTGACGCGAAAGCTGGAAACTAAGTCCCCCAATCTCGTTCCCAGAGCCCGCCTTGACCATAAGGAACGCGGGCTCTGGGAACGAGATTGCGAAGTCCCCCTTGTTGTTAAGACCGGTGTTTCCACCCTCTCCCAAATTCACCCCTCTCTCGAGCCACCGTTCTTGGCATGGGTGTACACGCCGAGTTTTGAGCTTCGTAGAACGCAGGCTTGGCGTGCTGCGCAAAACGTTGTCCAATGGCTTGCTTGGTTTCACCAATGCAGGTTTCATTGCAATTTGCGTCCGCGCATTTGATGCGGAGGGGATTCGCTGGCTTTAAGGTAGCTGTGATGCCCGCTGATTTAAATGCCTTTTTTATTCTCTCGCCCAGGCCCTGGATGTTGGGGATGTTAAATTTAGCCGACATTCCGAGTCTTCTCTCTTGAGACAAGTCACGTGTGTCGCACGTCTTGTCACATGCTTGATGAAGTCCGAGAATTTCGGACGAAACGTAATCAAAAAAAATCATACGTTGAGAATGAGATTCAAACAGTTTGTTTATACTTCATTGTACTAGATGAGTAATCTTCACTGTTTAACGTTGATTAACATTGCTAGCCTGCATACAACACCACAAACTGCAGTAATTTAATGAACTTGACAAGGGCATCTTCTAACAAAAGAATGAAACGCTTAATTCATAAACAAGATTAAATGTTCTTATTCACTTCTTGACACAAAACGAATTGGCTACTAACTCCTGGCGATCTACGTCAATTTAGGTGTTTCAAAGCTTGTTACTTACTGCTAAGTGTTTCGATCTGCGTTCATACTCCTCTCATACCTGTGGGGTTTATCAAAAAACTACATTGTCAGAACTTATTAGGAACTCTGTGTGTAACAAAATAGTTAAAACAAACCATGCGATGACTTATATAAGAGATCTTATTAGGCTGACTACACAAACAGGCAGCCTTTAAACCGCCGCTTAAATTTAAGTAAATTGGTGCATTTCTATAGCGCCCTTTCCATGTACATGCTCAAAGGCGCTTTATAATGATCAGTTTACCCCCAGCGGACCGGAAGCATATTTATAGGCGCAAGTGGCAGCCGCAGCTTCAAAGCGGTCCGTGTATACTGGTACTCATTTTACCGAGCCCGGAAAGATGGACAGCTGAGCGGTCTTTAGCGGGAAAGAACGTCATCCAAATATTCAACCCTCGACCAGGCTGGAGATCGAACCGGGGAACTCAGGATTGGGGAGGCAGAGATATTACTACTGCGTCAACCCCTTCGCTACCAAACCAAACAGCTGAACATACTGCTCTTCTTCCTCCTGCTGTACTCAGCCTTAAAAACTGTGTTATAAACCTCTCCACCTTCCTTCGTCCTCAGACTAAGTGTACCAACATGAAAACTCATAAAAAGGGCGTCGTGGCATACTCATCCACCTTCCTTTGTAAATCTATTATCCCAAAATTGATATACGTACTGAAAAAGGAGCTTAAAAATCAAACTCAACCCTCCCTCTGTAAACTAAGTGTCCCGAGAATGATACAATGACAGTACGCTATTTCACACTCACTACCCCCCTCAATCCAAACGTTTCAGAATGTAGTAACTCGTACTTTCCAACCAACTCACACCGCTGTACTCTGATCTTCATACACTTACCCCCCAGAAGAGAAATGTTTATTAAAGTCAATCCTTAACAGAAGCTGAGCTAAATGTGGGGAAGCTTGGTGGCTTCGCACACTCGACAGTATCTTGAACAGTAGTGACGACTGGCGCTCATAGTTCTGCAATAAGAACACGGCCGCTCTTAGTCCAAACGTTAACTAGACAAACAACAAACTCGTACACAGTCCTCTCTGACAACTTGAGAAAGTGTTAGAACGACACAACATAACAAACTGGGTTCGAGTGTCGGGTTTTTGAGTCATCTGGAGCAAAGACGCAAAAAAGTTACTATGCACTTCCGGAATTTGTATTTGAAAACTATCCATTCGACAATGGATAAGTCAAACAAAACAATAAAATCCACAGAACAGTGATAAATCTTTTTTCGTCGTAACGTTTTGGGCGTTATCCCTCTCCCTTCCCCACTTTGTAACCTACATGACACAACTAAAAATTTACCTTGGTTATGCTGTCGATCTGAGCTTGTTCTCTTTCAGAAAACTCGTCAGTTACTTGCAAGAGTAGCGCACAGAACGACTTGCATAGATTCAGGATTTCTCTTAGGCAGCTGCAAACCTGTGAACCAACGTTGACCAGCATTTACTACGCCACTGAATTAGCACAATGCAAGCTAAACAAGGTGAAGAAAGGGATGTTTTTGAGACATAGTAGCATTACCAAATTAAAATGATTTAACTCTTGCACGGTTTTACCGCAATGTGTCTCCGCTGGTCTATCTCTGCGTTGAAATCATTGATTATTCAGCAAAATGACGTGTAATTTGTTCAAATATATGGATTGGTTTTAAATTTTTCTACACGTTGGTACTAATCTAAATTCTGCAAATTTTCCATGAATTTCCATGATCCTGGGTAATCAAAATTCCATGACTTTCCAGGCCTGGAAAATGAAATTCTAAAATTCCATTACTTTCTAGGAACAAACACATATCTAGTTGAGAAGTCTTTCTCACCGGTTTCATTAAGAGGAAAGACTGAGCCATTAATGTAGTCAAGAAATGGTCGTGTGCGAGTCGAATAGACTCAAAATCCCTCGTGCTTTTTATCTTCTCCAACAGCTGAGTGTACTGAGCTTCTAGAACATCGACCTAAGATATTTCAAACACGAATGACAGCTGTGTTAAACCTGTACATCAGTTCACTGTTTTATCAAATCTTGGGCAGGTAACGAGCCCGCTCTACGAAATAAGGTAGACTGTTTAAATCAAAGAAATAAAGTTAAGATGTTGAGAGATTAACAATGATCAGTGATAAACTACTAAGAATCACAAATAATTGTTCCGTACAATAAAAATGATTGCGGCATAAACACAAACCCAACATAATACGACTGAGATTTAAGTAGGAGGAATCACAACGGAAGAGATCGAGAGTTAAGCTTGCACAGAGAAAAGATACTACAAAGCAGAGCTTCGAGATAACATACTTTTGAGCACTTTTAGAGCAGAGGGGTTGGCGCAGAAGAAGATCTCTATCTCCCAATCCTGAGGTCCCCGGTTCGATTCCCGGCCTAGTCGAGGGTTGAAACTTTCCCGCTAAAGGCAACTCAGCTTTCCATCCTTCCGGGGTTGTTAAAGCTGGACCGCTTTGAAGCAGCTGCCACTTGCGCCTATATATGCTTCCGGTCCGGGGGTAAACTGATCATTGTAAAGCGCCTTTGAGCATTCATATGGAAAGGGCGCTATATAAATGCAACCCTTTACCTTTTAAATGATGCTACAGAAGTTGAATTACTTCAAAGGGGCATTCTTCTTCTAATTAGTGTAACTTGTAAAAAACTAACCTGCAGATAGTACTGTAAATTGTCGACAAGAAAAGCCATGTGCATTCTTAGCAGCCACAGTTTGGTGTGGTGCAGGGCTTGGTTGGTATTTCGTCTCGCCATGTACACAGCCCACACTTGCTGAAGATCCAACTGGGTTCGTTTGACGTTCAGCAAATAGTGAAACAAACTGTTGTATCTATAATAGAGTTAACTTTGAAAATTTAAGGTTCTTGAAAAAGCCTTCGCCACTCATCTAACTAATAACAGTTGCTATTAATCAGGGGCCTTGTAAGCAAGGAGGAAGGCCACACTGACGACGGCCTACAAAACAACACCTTTCTAACTTGCCATTTTCGATCACGTCTGGCTCGTTTGCCCTCTCTCTCTTGTCCTAGTGACGTTTTGTGAACAGAAATTAAAACTCCTTCGATAACAATAAATTTACTGCTGATTGTTCATGTAGTCGTAAGAACTCCAAAATTACGCTTCTCACGTTGTAATTTTGAAGTAAACGGCGTGAAGGTGGCCAGAACGGTGCATTCCATGGCCGTCGTCCAGTTAATGTATTCACTATTGTTCTCTGACGTCGTCGTCAGCGGTGGCCTCCTCGTTGCTTAAGGTCTCTATTCACTCTTGGAAGAGACATTAGCAGACCTTCTCGCAAACCTTTAACTACCGTAAGATCATTCTTACTAATTTTTTTTTCATTTATTAAAAGCCTGTCCATTCCAACGGTGAATCCGCATTCATGAACATTCTTCCCCTTTGGTATGTCAAATCAGTGTTGTCCTTATGCTTAACGGTGGCCAAGAGAAAACACGGACAGGAGCCGCGGCAGGTATACTAAACTAACGCCATTTAGTAAGAACCAACTACCATACTTTCACGAATGCTGCAATCTGCATGATTTGCAAACCTACTCACTGTCTACTGAGTGCCGATGTGGGATTCTTTAAATACTTTTTTTTTATCAGTTTTTAAAAATTCGAAGGTAGTATACTAGTTAGTTTCTAATAAAACATTTTACCAATTCAACTCGTTGCCGTTTCCTACGAATCTTATAGTCAAATCGTAGCTTTGCGCCTCGTTGATTATTGACTCGCAGAAAACCCCACATCGTCTCTTTTCTAATTATCTAATTATCAAATAGAAACATATTAACAAAACTTCCGAAGCATCTTAGACTTTTATGTTTGTTTCACTCACTTGTCGAGGGCTGAATCTTGAAATATGATGTGCAGCGGCCACTTCACGGTGTATTCAAACCTCACACAGTCCCATCCGCATACAATACCTTGGTCTACAGCTGATTGAACCAAGAAATAGGAAAACTAATGTTTTATAATAAACTTTACAGATTGATAACCTTGTATGAAAGTCTGTGGCTAATTAGTTTCCATAACCTCCTATTTACCATGCCAACTCTATTTGTTGCCACCAAAAGCTTACCCCTTCCCAGTCCTGACTCTTGTTCCCTCCTCTCCATTTCAAAGGAAAAGCTCTTGGGTCAAAACTGCCAAGACCTTACATTTTAGGTACAATGCGAGGCATAACTAGGGATTACGTGCATCACTAATGATCCGTAACAGGATTTCCTGACAAGCCTTTATTCTTTCAAAGCGTAACTTTTCAAAGCATTGTACCTTAACTTGCACATAAATTCAACAATAGAAGCAATGTAAAGAGGCCCTTGAAGATCCCAATACCTCTACTGATTTTATCCTATAGCGAGAAGGTCATTTTCACAGTTGACCTTTCAAGTCTAAACGCACGTGTTGCAGGACATTGCAGAATTCCAAAAGCCTTCCTAGTATAAAGCAGTGGTGTGAAACAAGGGTCAGTTCATCTTAGCTCCTACGTTCTTAGTGATTTTTTTTTCTTAATGCAACAATTCGCCTTCACAACTGCACCGAGGAGGTTCACCTGGTAAGCTCATCAACACTGCTTGGCTTGTGCCAAGAACAAGGTCAGGTAAATCCTCGTCCCAAGCTA
Organism: Hydrozoanthus sils; assembly: GCA_027575215.2. Classification (NCBI taxonomy): domain Eukaryota; kingdom Metazoa; phylum Cnidaria; class Anthozoa; order Zoantharia; family Hydrozoanthidae; genus Hydrozoanthus; species Hydrozoanthus sils. Next base: position 13,979 of record JAOBRD020390144.1, read on the forward strand.
CTGTCCATCAATAACGCAGCACTGATAGCACATTCTGTGGAGCACTTTCAGAAACTTGTAGAGCAGTTCCTCGTGTTAGAAAGGAGTTTGGACAAGCCATTAGAAGCCTCAAGGAAACTGAAATCAGACCCAAGGGTTCGGATGTTCCTCCTGTCATTACTGTTGATGATCTTCATTTTCAGCCTTCAATGTACAGAACCTTGATTTAGAAGTCGATAGCACGATTACAAAGGCTGTAAGCATGATGACAAAGCTTGACAAGAGAATAGGGAGCAATGCTAACCTGACAGAAAACGGCAAGCTGCGTACCTACTAAGCAGTGGAACATTGACCATCTACAAAAGTAAAGAAAAGCAGCTGAACGGTTCCACCTGCTGTGTCTAAGCCCCATCGTTCGCGTTAAGTGGTATAGCAGAGTAACCATTACAGAAGCCCTTCAGCGGGCAGGTATCCCAAGTATGTCCGCTCATCTAAACAAAAGACTTCTTGCAAGGCACAGTCGCCTTCAACACCCCTTCCTCATACCCTGAAAGATCCGCTGTGAGGCGAAGAGGTAGGAGGCTCTACTAGACCAGTTAGACGACCCTGCCTCGGCTTCGGGGACACATATATGAGCAGGACTTGAAGGCATGTGATACCTTGTGGTGTCAACATCTGAGAGAGCTTTAAGAGTTATGATTTGAATGGATACAGAGGCTCAGAAACGAGGAGGAAAATGCAGAGGAGATAAAGCTTACTAACCTGGCTGAAACGAGAGCTAAGGGCAAAGAGTGGCAACATAATTGCTGTCAGCATTTGAACTTCATCAACACTTGAGATTAATATATATTTACGAGTTATAAATTTTTATCACCATCATCTCATGATCATTGTCACAAAATAAATTATTATCACTTTTATATAATTACCCTTATTTATAGCAATATTGGTAATGGAAGAAGCGGCAGAACAAGTGATATTAAGGATATCAAATTAATTTACATTCAGTAAATTATAGAGTACAATACTTGCAACTAAGTATGCAACCTGAGCTGCCAAGATGTGTGTTTGCATGAGAGTATATTAACACACTTAAATTCGTTTAGAGTTTTAATAATAAATATTTAATATATATTTTCCGTGTGCGCATTGCGTACTATAAACACTTGAAGGTTTGAGAGAATTTTGAAAGTTATGCAAACCATTGACTTCGTCGCGAGTTTGTATACTTGTCTCAAATTCTCCAATCCCCTCTTATGCTTACAACAAACATGAAAAACATTTCCAACACAACAACATCAATTAATGATGTGTAAACTGTACCGCTTTTCTTTTTCTTTGAGTCTTCGGTTGGTAATGCAATCGTCAAGTTAAACAAGGAAGAATATTCATCATCATCGGGAACAAACTAAAACAACACATAAGAGTGTCACGAAATTTAGTTTTGTATTTCGAAGTAAACTCAGTTAGCCAAAACAAACATTAGGTTCTCTTAAAGACTTAATTTAGAAGGCTGGCTATGTGGCCACTAGGGTAAATTATATATACTAGGTATCTGGGTATACATCTATAATAGGTATCTGGGAATATTATACTAGGTGTCTGAGTATACATCTATAATAGGTATCTGGGAATATTATACTAGATATTTGGGTATATATACAGTTGGACCCCGATAATTCGAACTTCTCAAGGGAAATGCAAAATACTTCGAATTATCGGGGGTTCGAATTAAAGGGGTCAAGAATAAATACGTAATTTTCAACCTTGAATTGCTTCTTTTGCTGTATTTTCACCATAGTAGTGAGCAGTTCGTCGTCTCTGGACTTATTTCAAATGTTTTCATCAACCTAACATTTTTTTTTAATTTCAAAGAAAAAAACAAGTATAAAAGTGGCAAATATAAAAATGGTGAGCCTATGGATTTTCATCACGTCGACATTTCAACACATCCGCATAAAGGGAATTTAAAACGCACTGTGAACTGTTTTAAACAGTTATAAATGGATTAAGGAGCTGTGAATTGTTTTCGCGTCGAAATTTGAGCTGTTTTAGAACATAATTATTTGTTAAATACACCATTTACTGACAGCGTCTGTTCTTTTTCATTCAGCCGGTGACTAAACTCGAAGTATCAGGGTAAAGTCTGGTCCATGGGAACAGAATTATTTCGAATTATCCAAGTTCGAACTATCGGGGTCGAACTATATTATACTAAGTAACTGGGCATATTATACTAGGTGTCTGGTGTTGAACGCCTAGAGTTTTCCTTCGGTAGGTAATTTCTTAGAAATTAACCGAAGATTTTGTATTCGGAGGGTTTGTGATGATAACTCCACCCCCCACCACACACACACACACACACTGGTCACTCATCAATCCATGAATACATAAAAGATGACGACCTACACATTTACTCATAATTCCTAGTGCAAAAACTCTAACCTTACCCAGAAAAACGCAATTAGAGAACCCGCGAACGTCAAATACACCGTGTTGTTGGTACAAGGAAGAGTTTTACCAGTTGTCACCTTCCCTGAGCTTCTTTTAGCGGTGGAAGGTTCGCATTGCATTGTGGTTAAAACAGAGTACAGCCGCCATCTTTTTCGGAAGGGTCGATTGTGTTCACTCCAAAAGGCGGACACGACCTTGAGCAGTGGTTGCTCTATGCTCTATTTCAGACTTCAATCTGGAAATTTATTTTCTTAAACATGTTTTCCTCCAAGCTGACTGTTGCCTTCTCTTATAATAAATTACTTTCAAACTTATTAAAATTGCTATCTTTACTTCCTTCTAGGTATTTTGTTACGTCATGTGTACAAATGGCAGTGAAAAACACATACATAATACCAGCACACAGGATCAACTACTTCAGGCAAGCAAACAATATAATGGTTTTTCCTTGAAATAATAAATGCTTTAATGTTCGACCGCCGAAAAAGCTGATTGCCCTGTCTACAAAACCCTTTCAGACCAAAACAAGTTTGATGATGATGTTATCTCCCAACCAGAACTCATACTTTTCTCGTTTTCAGTTAAGGAAAACATTGCTTTTTATCTTCAGGACTTTGCCACATTTCATCAGTTCCCGTTTGCCAAATCAGTTCTAGTACGATATTTATATACAAATAAATGAGCAAACGTTTCATACCTTACGAAGCGCTTGCTGGAACAAAGCACTTGCATCTGGAATGATGGGCAATAAACAATTTTGTGACAAAAAAAACGGGCAAATACACAAAATGCGTGGCACTGATAAAAATTTTTGAAATTCTGCATTTTATGCATCTGTATATGTAGCATTTCGTTGAGTTCACTTATAAAGAATTAGAAACCTTCGAACTTCTCAAGGGAAATGCAAAATACTTCGAATTATCGGGGGTTCGAATTAAAGGGGTCAAGAATAAATACGTAATTTTCAACCTTGAATTGCTTCTTTTGCTGTATTTTCACCATAGTAGTGAGCAGTTCGTCGTCTCTGGACTTATTTCAAATGTTTTCATCAACCTAACATTTTTTTTTAATTTCAAAGAAAAAAACAAGTATAAAAGTGGCAAATATAAAAATGGTGAGCCTATGGATTTTCATCACGTCGACATTTCAACACATCCGCATAAAGGGAATTTAAAACGCACTGTGAACTGTTTTAAACAGTTATAAATGGATTAAGGAGCTGTGAATTGTTTTCGCGTCGAAATTTGAGCTGTTTTAGAACATAATTATTTGTTAAATACACCATTTACTGACAGCGTCTGTTCTTTTTCATTCAGCCGGTGACTAAACTCGAAGTATCAGGGTAAAGTCTGGTCCATGGGAACAGAATTATTTCGAATTATCCAAGTTCGAACTATCGGGGTCGAACTATATTATACTAAGTAACTGGGCATATTATACTAGGTGTCTGGTGTTGAACGCCTAGAGTTTTCCTTCGGTAGGTAATTTCTTAGAAATTAACCGAAGATTTTGTATTCGGAGGGTTTGTGATGATAACTCCACCCCCCACCACACACACACACACACACTGGTCACTCATCAATCCATGAATACATAAAAGATGACGACCTACACATTTACTCATAATTCCTAGTGCAAAAACTCTAACCTTACCCAGAAAAACGCAATTAGAGAACCCGCGAACGTCAAATACACCGTGTTGTTGGTACAAGGAAGAGTTTTACCAGTTGTCACCTTCCCTGAGCTTCTTTTAGCGGTGGAAGGTTCGCATTGCATTGTGGTTAAAACAGAGTACAGCCGCCATCTTTTTCGGAAGGGTCGATTGTGTTCACTCCAAAAGGCGGACACGACCTTGAGCAGTGGTTGCTCTATGCTCTATTTCAGACTTCAATCTGGAAATTTATTTTCTTAAACATGTTTTCCTCCAAGCTGACTGTTGCCTTCTCTTATAATAAATTACTTTCAAACTTATTAAAATTGCTATCTTTACTTCCTTCTAGGTATTTTGTTACGTCATGTGTACAAATGGCAGTGAAAAACACATACATAATACCAGCACACAGGATCAACTACTTCAGGCAAGCAAACAATATAATGGTTTTTCCTTGAAATAATAAATGCTTTAATGTTCGACCGCCGAAAAAGCTGATTGCCCTGTCTACAAAACCCTTTCAGACCAAAACAAGTTTGATGATGATGTTATCTCCCAACCAGAACTCATACTTTTCTCGTTTTCAGTTAAGGAAAACATTGCTTTTTATCTTCAGGACTTTGCCACATTTCATCAGTTCCCGTTTGCCAAATCAGTTCTAGTACGATATTTATATACAAATAAATGAGCAAACGTTTCATACCTTACGAAGCGCTTGCTGGAACAAAGCACTTGCATCTGGAATGATGGGCAATAAACAATTTTGTGACAAAAAAAACGGGCAAATACACAAAATGCGTGGCACTGATAAAAATTTTTGAAATTCTGCATTTTATGCATCTGTATATGTAGCATTTCGTTGAGTTCACTTATAAAGAATTAGAAACCCGGTAGCTACGCCGATTTTAAGTTTTCAAGAGTTTTGAGGGCTTCTAGAAGCGCTGAAAGATACAAAGTAATTGCATAGAAACAATCGCAATGTTTTCTCAATAGTCTGCACCTCAAACATAACACAATATTTTTTTAATAAACTTAGTCCTATCGGCGCTGTTAGCAGATTAACTAGTCGGGCAGAGAAGAGAAAAACAGTCTTGGGTGTGGCAAAGATGCAAGTTTTCTACGACCTAGGAGGCTGAGACAAACCTAAACTGGAAATTTAAAATTATACACCGTTGCTTGTTTCAAATATTTTTGGATCAGTCATTGAAGACAGAATGAACAGAAAGCAAGAACAAGATTAACTTGGATTGTCCTTGCAAGGTTACCCCGAGCCTTTCGATTAATTTCCATCGTCCTTCACCCGTGTTGCCTCGCTCAATGGCAGTGACCAAATCAACGAATATAGAAAAACATCTGGTAAAAGTGAAACAAAAACTTTAAACAGGACCACATGGCTACGGTTTTAATTCAGGTTGATTGACCACTAAAAATACATAAATAATGAAGCTAGATTATAAAAATGTAGCAACGTGTTTTGGGCTTTCTGGTTTAAGTTCAGGTACATTGGAGGGCAATGTCATTAGCTTATAGATGATCTTCAACAATGATTTCATGTT
>JAOBRD020390251.1:0-19614 GCA_027575215.2 Hydrozoanthus sils
AAGTATGTCCTGACTTGGAAAATAGGATGCAATTTGATTTTAAGTTAGTCCACTCGAGTTTCCTAAAGTCAGAGGCCTCAAAACTTTGCAAATTCTTCTACGTCAGATTTGTCAACTTAAAAAAAAGTTACCGGTTTACCGTCATTTAAGCTTAACTTTTGTCAGGCAAATTATGAGAAATAGGTAGTTCGTGGCTTTCATCGTCTGACTGACGTACGACCTTCCATCATTTTCATATGCTGTCGGTAATTCACAAAGGATGAAGGGAGGGGGAGTACTTAAGTTAGTCAGGACTGAGATAACTGGGGCAATCCTGGTTTCTGGAAAACTAGTCATCTCTATCCCTTTAGTCTTCATCCCAATCCCCATCCCAATATAGATGAACGTTGGTGGACTGTTTCCCATAACTTCCACATACCTTTTTGACTGAGCAATATTAAATTATTTGAACGCCATATTTGCTGTACTCCTAAGCTGCAAAGCTTAATAGGAAACTATGGGTCTTAGTTAAGAGAATTTGAAAGAAAAATTGAAAGAAAAATTGCAACGACCAAAATGCGCTGCTGAAATGTTATGATGTATCAGCTACCACCAAGGAGAATCGGCTTTATTTTTGTTTGATCTTAAATATCTTCAAAGCACAATCACAAGTGTTAAATTTTAAATTATGACTATATAGCTTAACAATGCCTAACTGTGTCGACAGTGGTGCCAACCCCAACGCTCTGACTATGGAGACTGAACAAACTAAGGTAAAAGCCGCTGAACGAACGCAAATGCGGGCTCAAGCTAAAGTAGAGGCCAGAAACAGAGCGGTTGAAAAGATCAAGGAGATAAGGCTACAAAGGATAGAAAAACGAGCGCTAGAGGCTTCTGAGAAAAGAAAAAGAAGGCCACAACCAAAGCCGACTCTACCATCCTCGACTCAAGTGACTGCCAAGCCACAGGCAGTTGCTCCAGGTATCACGTGATATGCATGAGTTGTTTGGTCATGGGTGGGGTCATCTGTATAAAAAAAGGTGATAGTTATGTTTTTACACTGCTGAAAGGGGCTTAGAGAAAACTGAATACTCTTCCATTTAGTATCAGCACTGCATGCAAGATTTAAAGTCGTAAAATCCTTTCCGTGTTTTTTAGCAATTTCAGATTTTTCTTGCGTACTGTGGATGAAGGCACAGGTCCCAAACTTTTTATCAATGGCCATGTTGGTCTATAGATCTTAAGACATCATGAAGAATATATAGCTTGCTTAATTTAGTATTTTAAGTTAACCATAGGGCTCAAAACAACGGCCGGCAGGCGCTGGACACGTTGTCCGGTAAAACATGATTTTGTTCGGACATACGCGTTTTTGGCGGGACATATTTGACCCTTCTCAACTAGTTGCAATAGAGGCTATATTTTGCAAGTTACATGATCTATAAACCTTTTAGTACCGATTAGCTGTCACGACTGACAAATGGAAATTTTGCAACTGTCTCAACCAAAATTCCGTCAAGTTTGATATAATTTTTTCGGGGAAAATGAGGAGATTGAATAATTTCTTTCATGATTGACAAACTCTCAAAATTGAATTTCCTTTTAAAGCACAAATGACCGGACAACATGTCCGGTCATCCACAGATTTGTCCGGACAGTGCTCGATTCCGACCGGACATTGTCCGTTGACCGGCCGTAATTTCGAGCCCTGAACCAGTTCTCCATTAAATATTATCGTTTTGGATATGAGATGATCTATAGCCAACTCAGCGCTACGTGCCTCTTTGTCTATTTACCACCTCATATCCAACACACGTTATTGGAATAACTGTTTTAAAAATAGACAGTGACCTTAACCAATTAGATTGCAGCATTCATTGTAAAATACTAGTTTGTTTCTACTAAATTATAGAAATGATCTCATTTCTCTCCGTGGTACGTTCTTAGGCTGCCCTCGTTTCCGGATGTTGAAACCAAAGACTTTAAGAATTAAAAAATATTTTACCTTAAGACGGTATTAGAACCATAATCAACATTAAAATGAAGGGGAAAGCACCAAACACCATAATTATATAATATCCACCGTTTGTTATACAGATACTGCTGAAATAACAGGATTTTTCCTTTTACTAAGATGTTGGTGTCGCCATAACTACCAACACGATTGGCCAATTAAAAGAGAACTTTCGCTCAGGCGCGGGTTGGTTGAAGAAAAAAAGTTTTGTTTATGTTGGAATTTCATCGGTATCTATTAAAAATAAACAGAACAATACATGGCCGCTTGGAGAAACGAATTTTATCTTCTCATACTGAAAGTATCTGTCTTTCGTTTGCCTCGCTCATTCTTTAGAGGTACGTTCAGCACTGTAAGATTAAAGTCGTATCCCCGCGCGACCATGTAACATCCTCTTTTTAATCATTAATCTTAATCGTTTTTATCCTGTTCATCATTTAAATCCTGTGTTAAAGAAATTAAAATTTGGTTCATGTCGTAGATCGAAATGGTCGGTGTAACAGCGTTGTTAATATAATTTTGAGTATCACAACATGGCTTTTGTTGGAACAAACATGTTTCGGCGTTACCCGACGCCATTATCAGTGTTGTTCAGTAAAGAAAATTTAACTATAAGTAGAATAAATGGTTTCACTTAAACTAAAATTTTCTAACCACTGCTTGAAAACCTACGCGAAGTGACCATTCATGTTTTTTTCCTTTGTAAGTATATTCTGAGAATGTCAATTGCTTCAAAACAAATTTGAAGTTTGTAATTTTGTTGATATTTTTAAAGACCTAGCGATACTTGAGATTAACCTTATGTTTTTCGTAGGAAACCCGTTTGAGGAGGATCTGGGCTCATTCGGCTCCGATGCTGACAACCCATTCCTGGAGGATATCAGAGCCGCAGCATCTGCTGCAGCTGCCTTCACCGGAACAAACCCTTTTGATGACTCCTTGGGCTTCGGTAGGTGCTCATTTGACCCTTGGCTAAGCTTTCAATGTTAGCTCTTGTAAATGTAATCCACAAATCATGTGCAAACGACTTTAGTTTTAGTACGTGCTACTGTTTTTGAAATTAAGAATGAAATGAAGAATTTGAGCCAAATTTTGCTAAATGAAGAGTAGCGGTGAAATAATTTTTTCAAAATGTTTTATGGTTCTCGAGATGGCTATTAATATTTAATGTTTTCAACTGATGACGTCATAAGAGTGACAGCCAAAGTTAATTTTAAGTTTGCTGCCAATCCATAACTTTTGGATGAATTTAAGCCACGTTTGGGATGACAATGTATCTCGTGGTAGTTAGATCATTAGTCCAAAATTAGCTCAAATTCATCCAAAGGCTATGAATTGGCAGCAGATTTGAAATAAAATGCGAATTTCCCTGTCACACTTGCGATGTCATCATTTAAGAACCTTAAATGTTAATATCTCGAGAGCCAAAAAAGATTTTGACGAAATTGTTTTACCCCAATTCCTCGTTAAGCAAGGTCTATCCACTGAGGTAATAAAATTTTTGGCTTCATAGACTTTTTGAGGCTGCTAATTTGTTAATGTAAACATTTTAAGTAAGAGTTTCAGGACTAACAGTTTCCAGGTTTAACTTGTCAAAGTGGCGGCTATACAACTCCTGAGTAAAAGATGCATCTTGAAGTACAGATGAATGATTTACCTATAGTAAACAAGTTAAAACTCGATCCTCAAGAGAAACTGAACTGAGTTTGTACTACATAATTTCTTAATCGGCTCCTTTGTTAGCGAAAATGGATAATGATCGATACTGTTTATGATGATGATGATGACGATGGTGATGAATTTTTAATGTTTTGCGTAGGTTCTGATCAAACCCGCGAGCTTGGCGCGGATGAAGGTGACGAGGACCAAGAAGAAGAAGAAGAAAATGGGGATGTGGAACCGTCGGAAGAGACGATTTGCAAAATGATGGAAGACTATCAGCTATTCAAGGATCCCTACTCTGACACTGTTATCACGGAATGCCACGGCAGAACTCCTTTACACATAGCAATCGCTGAGAAACACGAAAGTGTAGTTAACTGTGTTATTGAATTTCAAGGTGAGTCAAAGACTATGTCCCAGTTCAAAGCATTTTTATGAATATATAAACACAATTTTCGGCAGCTATGTTTCCACGCAACAAAAAAATATTACCCAATTGCGAACAAAAGCAACTGTGCAGCAAATGGTCAAAATGTTGTTTACAACACAAGAAAACAAAATTTGTTCCTTAAAACCGGACTTTTACTGCTTTGCAAGTGGCTCGAAATGAAAGCCCGCAAACTTGAAAAAAAAAAAACGCGAAAGAAAAGTTCTGTGTTGTAGTGTTTCATGTGGAAAGGGTTGAAAGATGTGATTACAATGTTTGACACTTAAAAAGACGTAACATTAAAGTTTAGCCACAGCCTAAGTTTAGTTTTGAATATACGACCTTTTGAGAATTGGTATTCTTAGTTTGAATGTGACTTAGAGAACGACTTTCTGCAATTCTGGTATTTGTCAGCAGATTCAGTACTAAATGTGTCGGATTGTTTTATATAGAGGCCGTAAAAGCCCTCCTAGAAGTTTTGATTAGATTTTTACAACTAAAATATGGAATTAACTTCAGTTAAACATTGCAGATAGTGTGGGTCGAGGAGGAAGAATCCAAATCGTGCCAGATTTCAATCTTGTTGACAGTGAAGACCAATCCGTTTTGGAATTGGCCCTGTGGACCGGGCAGTATCAAGTAGCTGAACGTCTCCTGGAAGCTGGGGCTAGTATAGATGGTCAATCTGACAAGAGCCTCGCATTACTCCATAAGGCCATAAGGAGAGGCGATAATAATAGTGCCTTGTTCCTGTTGGATCACGGAGCTGATATCAACATAAAGTAAGTGGCATTCACAAATGCGTGTTTTGGTCAAAGTGATATCTGACTTGCTGTGCAAAGCAAGCGTAAAAGAAGCCGAGCAAGAAAAATCCCAAACTGTCTTGAGTGGGAATCGAACCCACGACACCCCGATCACATGGCAGATGCTCTAACCACTGAGCTACCGAGGCAACTGCAGTTGAAGAGAGAGAACGAACCAACCCAAGACAAACTGGGCAATCCCAATCCCAGTCCCCCAATCTCATACTTGACCACACTCCTCTCGGAAACACGGGGTGTCTCGGAAACACATGGTGTCGTTGCATAACCTGAGCCATCTTATATTTACACGACCATAGATGTAATAAATGGTTGATCACAGAGTTTAACCTCGGTGAAGATGAATACGTTCTTACGTTTTTTTTCCATGGCTTATAAGTTCAAATACCAAAGAAAGTTGCTGTGACTTTTTAAACTCAGTTGCACATTTTCGTGATTTATACAATGATCACAGAGTTTATTTTCATGTTAGGTCATTTACACAATGATCACAGAGTTTAACCTCGGTGAAGATGAATACGTTCTTACGTTTTTTTCCATGGCTTAACAAGTTCAAATACCAAAGAAAGTTGCTGTGACTTTTTAAACTCTGCTGCACGTCTTCGTCATTTACACAATGACACAACTAATTTTTTTTTTTACTCGGCCGGGCTTGAACAACAGTAGTCTTTTACTGTCATGACAACAATTGTTATGAAAAAGTACTGGGTTTTACGTGCGCATGACAACATTTTAGAATGACAGTCAACATTTCGAGGTTAAACTGACTTTTATTCTTCCTCAAAGTTTAGCATCTTTATGGTAAAACAAAAAAAAAGAACTAAAAGAAACCGTTAAATTTCAGAATGATACTCGATATATTGATATGCTTCGAGGTTATGTTAACATCGTCTCGCAAAGTATTGCATTTTGATGGTAAAACAAAAAAAGAACAAAAACGAGCGTAATTGGTCTGTCACAAAAGGCACCGTTTTCGTTATAGTTTTTGCGAGTTTTTAGAGTGCATCTTCATACCGATGTTTTTACGTTTTTTTTATCGGAGTGCGGCCAATTTTTTAGATAAATTTCTTTGAATTTTATGAACGAAGAATCAACTGATTATTTCTTGGGTGATTTGGTGGTTCGAGAACTTGGAAGTGTAGACTGACTCGCGTCATTACCTAAAGTTCGTTTGTTATTGCAGTGAGGTAACCTCATTCAACTTGAGTGTATCTTACAACCGAGCTTGCTCTTGCTATAAATAACTGACCAAAACCTTCCTGTGCAAATGCTACTCCGAGTTTTTAATGCTTCGCATTATAACCAAAAAAGAAGTCCAGCAATTTCTAAATTGAAACCTTGCTTTGCCAAATTGTGCGTTTTTTAATCGAAAGTGCTTTAACTCGTACAAAGGACTGCACTCCAAAACGTCAGCATCTTCAAATGTTTCGCAGTGAGCAACTTACACCTTATCCTTCCTGTAGTATTCCTATGTACAATCGGCCGGGGCCCTGTTTTAATTTACGTTTTAGATACAATAATTATTTTGTGTGATGCTTTGTTTACCCATTGGCCGCTTGTTCCTTTTGTAACTGTACACGAGCAAGATCAAACAACAATTTTTCAAACTGTTTAAATAGCAATCTCTAAAAACGGACAATTCCTATAACGAAGGGTTAAGTGGACGACATTCAATACAATTTATAAACAGGAATCTGTAGTCTGATTCTACTATTAACAATGCAGTGGCAGGTTCTTGCAAAAACACGTAAATGCAGAAATATGACGACCATTGCAATTACAGGATCTAGTATTTCTGTTATTGCTTCAATTCTATACAGTTATAAGTACGCACCGTGTTTTTGGCTGAGACCAAATTTTGAGTGCTTTGCATTAAAACAAATTTTTCACTGATCTTCTCCAGATCTAACTTGAGATTGATTCGAAGTAATGTTGACCGTTATTGGTTCGACAACTGGTCGTATTCTAAACGATCGTCCTCTGATAAAACGAGTTGCATTTAAGAATGTCCATGAACCCTTGCTGGTAGTTCTTGCTAAAAACGAAATAGATAACCGGAGTTATTGCGGCGTTTGCATGGCCAATAATGATTGATATCAGAGAGAGGTTGCAGGCCAGCGTTTGCAGTTTGGTATAAATGAAAGGTGTTAGGAAATATAGGAACCAACATGTCCCAAAAGCTATAACGACAACAACCATCATTGTTACAGCTTGTTTGTTTTGCTTGTAGCATCGAAGGTGGTTTGTGGTTCCCAAATTTTTGGCGAAGGTGTTCTTTCTCCGATGTAGATGTATTATTATAATTGAGTATAAAGCTGTGAGAACACAGACCGGTAGTGCATAGAAGGTAACAAACACAACTTTATAGTACATAAACTCTGCTGCACTTGAAGACAATTTAAAATGGCAGAATGTTTTTCCCTTGGGCGTTACTTCCAAACGAAGGTGAAATACCATGGGTAAACGTAAGGCCATTGTGGATAACACTGCCACTGTTACCATTATTTTGGTTACGCTGGCCGTTATTAGCCTCTTCATTGGAAAAACGATTGCACACAGCCTTTCTATTGCGACGGCTACCATGATGAAGACAGAGAGAGAGACGAGTACCTCTTGTATGAAAGGCAATAGCTTACACAATGTCAAACCCCAGAATCCGTCAGTGAACCATTCGGTACCGTAGAAAACTCGAAACATAATTCGTGGAGCAGAGGTTATAGGTAGAACCATATCTTCAACGGACATGGCAGCGATGAAGTAGTTAATACTCGTGTGCATGTGGACACTTTTGTAAACCACTGTAACAATCAGCAAGTTTCCTAAAATTGCTAATGCAGCTATGATTGTGTAAAGCAAGGCTTGGAGGATCTTTGGCGTCATTTTATCTTTTTGACTGGAACAAAACCCTGTTCCGTTAAGAATCTCGGCTGAACCATTGAATTCTGCAGTTTCCATGATATTATTCAAACTTTTACTAGCCAGTACAAGTCACTTTCATTTAATGTAAATAGATAAGAGAGCAGGACATTTCTTCAAGACTTTTGAATTTTGCAGTTGGCGACTTTAGTCGCTTGCTTATAAAGGACGGGAAAACACAACCCTGTTTCGCTACTAACTCCATTTCTGTGTCAACAGAAGAATCTCCTCATGTTTCCTCGTTAAGGATTTTGCTTTCTCTGCTGACTTCAGAAGGATAAACCCGACCTCTGATATTAAAAAAACGTGATTAGAAAAAATTTTTTCTTTTTCTGCAGAACTAATAACTCACTTTGTATGCCAGTTTGTGGGCTTTTCTGGAGAACTTCAACAATTATGTTGTGAAAATGTCTCGTAAAAAACAGCTGCATAAATACTCGTTTTTGTCATATGAAATTATTGTGACCCTTTAGTGTGACCAATGGATGTTGAGATAGGGTCGATAAGCGGAAGATAATGGTATTTACAGTGCTTTATTTTTCAACTCCGAATGAATTGTGTCAATTTATTGACCAAAATGTGGTTGCAATTTTGAGATAGCTGTCTCATTTACAGGTATCAAATCCATGAGAAATAAAACGTTTCTAGCAAACAGCTACGAAATTTCAAAAATATCATTCAATAAACTGTTTACGTAATCGTTTTATTAATCATCACTTCAGTATTTCCACGCTCTGCAATTATGGAACCTTATTGCAAGCTTGCTCGTCAATCCCCAGTCAACCAATAAATATTTCAAAACTCAAAATGTGTATTTATACGGGGAGATATAAACTTAAGTAAAGTGATTTCAATGCCGAAAGGAAGGAAGCGAAATCCAGAAAAATGAAGACATGTTAATTGTTACCGTGAAACTACAGTGCTTGTTTTCGACTGATTTATTTAATTTGTATAAGAAACACTGCCTGTTCGGTAATAATTAATTAACAGTACTATGACTAACGTTTCACTTTTTAGAAAAAAAATTAAAGACTCCTAGACACAACACGGGGAAAACTTAAATACGCACAAGGAAGTCAAGGAATACGAATCAAGCTTGAGTTTGCTTTAAACATCTTATTTTTATTCATTCTAGTTTGTATTGGATGGCCAACGTCACACTAGAGAAGAAGAGTGAATTTAAACATTTTAGAATGAAAAAAATTATTGTTAAGTTTTCTGATTAAAAGAAAGCGGTTAGTTTATGATACTATAATAGGAGTCACTCGTAATCTGAGAATGGCTGAGAGCTCGCTTTAATTGTACGGATCTTGTTTTGGACAAAATACTTTACGATTCGAACAAATTGCCAAAAAACAACTAAAAAGTTACTCTTTTTAAGCCATAGCTTAAACTTAGAGGTTCTTAAAAAATAAAGCGTGTTTATTGAAGAGCAGTTTACAAAGACTTATCCTGCAGGAAGAGTAGCGTTTTTTACTCTCATCAAACATGATAGCTTTCATTATTATTCTTTTGGGTCTTCTTTCCTGTTGACATGCAATTTACAAACAAAACTGCGGTTCGAATTTTCTTTTCTTCATTAATGGAACTGTGTTTGATAAATGGTGTGCTTGCGTCAAAAATGTCAATAAATTACGCGCAAAGTAATTACAAAAAATGAATTTATTTCTTTAGATTATTTTGCAATCTTTTAAAAAGAGATTGATGTTTTAAAAAATCAGAGCTCTAGGTAAATCCCCGGGTGCTAATTAGGGTTTTTGTACAGGTGCTATTACAGAATACTAACCAATCAGGAGTGTAATTACAGGATACCAACCAATCAGCAGTATAACCAATCAGGGGTCCTATTACAGGATACTAACCATACAGCAGTGTAATTACAGGATCTTAACAATAAGTGTCCGACATGTTTTTTAACGTGGTGTATCGGCACAATCGAATAGCCAAAACAAAGAAAGATCAACAAATTTTCCTTTCCAAAACTCTCTCACTCCATTTTTTTTATTATTACAGCTGTTTTCGACATATCTTTGCCTTACAAAGTAGAATATTGATACAACAGAAAAATAGTGTAAACGATAGCGGATTATACAAAGTTTTAGGCCGTTGATATAACGTCAATGAACGACAAACAATTTTTAGCCTGAGAAAACCATATTTTGGTTTATTTACAAAGCTCGTCAGGTGTATTCAACCTCCAACTGTCAGCGGCACATTGGTTGCAGTGAAAAGAAATTTAATTTGCTACATTATTGACTGTATTATTGGAGATCTTTTATGACGCGACAGTTTGAGTACAATTTTAACAGTTATTACTTCTTCGTTTCAAATTTCCAAACGAAAGAAGAATCAAAATTGTTTACTACTAGCCTGGCACGACCGACAAAGAAATTAACGTCAGCGTTACGCACGAACAGACACGGAGAAAATTCCCTAAATTCCCAATTTATTTAAAAGGTTTCAAATGTATGCGTATGAGGACTCAAAATAATTACAGTAATCGGTAAAATTTTACCAGCTTGATCAAGGCTGTTGTGGAAGTCGGAATTGTAATTGGAAAACCAGCTATTTTACCGATGGAAGCTGCAGCCAATTAGAGTGGGGACACCAGAGCTATAAAAGCTTTGTCACAGCAGTATGGACTTCTGCTTGTCGGGCGTTGCTTTGTTGTGTAGTATAAATGACTGTAGCGGGGGCAAATGCATAAAGTGAAAAAAAAAAACAAAAAAAAAACATCAGTTTCTAACCTTTCTTCTTCTCTTATATAGAAACTCTGATGATGCAATAGCCTATACCATAATAATATGTCCACTAAAGTTTCGCGGGCTCAAAA
This sequence comes from Hydrozoanthus sils, assembly GCA_027575215.2. Classification (NCBI taxonomy): domain Eukaryota; kingdom Metazoa; phylum Cnidaria; class Anthozoa; order Zoantharia; family Hydrozoanthidae; genus Hydrozoanthus; species Hydrozoanthus sils. The sequence goes on from JAOBRD020390251.1 coordinate 10,653, forward strand.
TGATTTCGCGTAACGCATGCGCTTAACTCGCGACACCAATAAAAGCAAGAACGATAGTTGGCGGATTTAAGCTGACGTAATTTTTACAAACAAGTCTTCAAATCCAAATACCCTTTGTCTTAAACCACCAATCAAATAACAGATTACTCATTAATGACAATGACTGAAACTCTCCTCTAGCTTATGCTTTTATAACCTTTTGGACAGGCACTTCAAGTATAAAGATGGTATCTGTTGCGTTTCTTTCAAATTGAATTCAGTACGGTCAAACTTGAATATAAGCTTATAACATATAATACATATAGCCCCAGAGCTTTCAAATTCAAGGATTGTTGTTTCAGTTTTTGTTAGAGACAAACACAACGAGGTTGTCGTGAGCGTTTGAGCGTTAAACAAGCGCAAATCAGTCCCCGTTCAAACCCACGATTGAGTGTCGCCCTCAGCTAGTTATGGGTGCTATGTAGTTAACAGGGGTGCAGACGAAAACAGTTGTTACGAGTCCAGTGGCTTTCCGCCTTTTCTTGCTTGATCGAGTTTCTACTTAAATGGGTGATTTAGCTTGCAGACTTGTCAAGGTATTAACACTTTTTTTGCATACATGTTTCGGCAAGCTTTTGCCTTCGCTCAACATTCGGGCTTGAAGCATTTCAACACCAAACTTGCCCTGTAATTTGCCGCCATTGTATTCACCATAATTCTATTATCTCGTCATCAATTATAATTGTCTTTTTTATTTCTTCATATAGTTCACAATTCACCAAGTCCAATAAGGCAAAAGCCTGCCGAAACACGTATGCAATATAACTCAAAGTTGTCAATTATGTGTTAATTTTTTTTTGCAGAACAAGCACAAATCAATCGCCGCTCCAGCTCGCAATTCAATGCCATCTACAGCCCGTTGTCGAGGCGCTATGCAACAAGGGCGCCGACTTGAACAGCTGTGACGAGTCCGGTAGCTGTCCGCTGTGGGCGGCTCTTAAGAGTGAGCAGCGTGACATCGCATCTACTTTGGTAAGCTGAACTTACAAAACGAGCTCAGTTTTCCCCAGACCATATTTGTTTTTGCCCAAGCTCGTCTTTATTTATTATTTAGCGCTAACCAGGTATCGAGCGTTCTATCATACGATTTTTTTTCCACATTTATCTGAATGTTATACTTATAATATCTAATTTTTTCTTACTAAGATTTATTAATTTGGTCACTCCGGTGGTGTCTTTAGTCCTAAAATATTAAACTTATCGTTTTACTATCTCCCTAATTTAACAAAAAAAACATGTTTTTGATTCTTTCAACTATAACAGAAAAGTTAACCCGAGGAACTTCATGTTCGTGGTAAACCAGAATCGTGAATTTTACGAAAGTTGTTTTTTGCTTTCGTTGCGTGGAATCGTTTGAATATGCAAAGTTTTCTGGTGGCATGTATCACTTTTTTTCCTTATCTCCTAATAGTTTTTGATAAGTGAGACTAGAATACTCTTTTGGTAGCTCAAAATCATTGCAGAACTAACTTGTTTTTTGGTTTCCTTCGACCTTCAAACGAAGTGTGCTCCAAGAAGAAAAAAATGTATTTAGAAAAGAGTTTGATCAGGACATTGAAGTGTTCTTTCTCACAGGTGCGGTACGGGTGCAGCACGGACGCCTGGAGTCTGGGGCCGAATGGCTGCACACAGTCGCTGTTACATCGCGCCATTGCAGAGCGGGACGAACCGGCGGCATGTTTTCTCATCCGGAGCAACTGTGACATCAACAGGTTGAACCCAATGATTTATTGCAGTACAATATAATTGCCCCTGCAGGGTTTTTGCTCAGAGGCCAAAACCCGAGGAGGCACCCTAGGATACCCCGGGTGTATACATACAAGGACAAAGAATATTTGTTGAAAAAGTAAGAAATGTGTTTGTAGTGAGCGAAGCATTCTTGATTTGACAAAACTAGGCGCGCACGGTGGTCTTGGGTAATATTTTAGCAGGCGCGCATGGTGGTGTCGGGTACTTGCAACTTTCGTCACCTTTGAGCTTCGCCATCTTGCAGCACTTAAAGGTATTGCATCTATATCTACGAGTTCGCGTTTCACCATCTTCGAGAAGCATTTTGAGATGAATCTTTCGCACTTCAGTGATTTCTTTGAATTCGAAAGCATTCAACAGTACTGAATAAATTTGGTTTGTCAGACGCAAATCAGCAACGGGTCGCAAATATTAATGAATTTCAACTCAAACGTTTGAAACACTAAAAACTCAGAGTTGCATGGATGCTGTCAGAAAGAGATATAAAGTTTGTTATATCAGTTTTCTTTGAATATGTCACTCTCAAAAATAAACAAGTCGGTGGTTATAATTCGAAGAGGGCACGTTATGAATTATTAATACGATACTATATGATTGTAATAGACTTCATTTTCAAATTTTAATACTTACAGGGATGTTACTTCAATAAAATGCTTGAAACGTTAATTTTTCAACAGTCATATGCACAGTATTTATATTCAATACACATCCCATAAACAAATTATAAAAAGCGGGGGCAGCTATAGTGGCCACTATTTCTAGTAAATAGATTTTCTCGTTAGTTAGTTTATATCTAGTTAAAGTTTAAACTCGTACATGTTTTGAGTATTTTATGTTCAAATTTTGAATACGAATGTTGTTCATTCGAAATATTTTTCTGTTATTGTGTGGAAAATATTTGGCAACTCTACCAGAAACAAACCAAAACCTACTGAAGCATCTTATTCATAATTGTACATTTGGTACTAAGACTAAATTGCATTTTTGTCGTGGGATTTCGGTCAGTTTTTGTCATCTTGCGCTTCGAAGGATAAAGAACCTGGCGATAGTTTTGCGGGCGCGGTTGCTCAAGTTGACATTGTTTTATTTCGCTGAGATAATTAGGGGTCGGGTCCTGGAAAAATTATTTTGCTACCCTGGAAAACTCCTGGAATTTTGTTTTCATCAATCCGTACCAACCATGTTGTCAGCGATGCGGAGTGGCAGATGACCAAACAAAGCTTGAATCAGGTGTAAGCAGGATTTGGATAAGTTGGTCATAAATGTGCACCCACGGCAAATTAAGCCTCTGGGCCTGGTTGTACAAAGCCTGGACAAGCTATCCGCCGGATAAGTACTTTCTATTTTCAATAGTATAACTATAATGGATTTGACACCATTTAACCTATTAATTTGGGAGTCTTCCACTCACTTAACAACCAGGGATAAAGAAATCGACAAAGATTTGTAAGTGACGAAAATTTGCTTCTAATCCAGTGGATAGCTTATCCAGGCTTCGTGCAGCCGGGCCCAGGTCTTTATCTAGTGAGCAACTTAAAGAATTTTCAGCTCTGCTTCATAACTACTGTTCACATTTCGCTAATACCCTCTGTTTTGTAAAAAATCCCTCAGTCCTCGTCGCCCAGGCCCTGGTGGAGATGGCGGAGTAGAAGCCTGGGACGGCATGAGTTCCCTTCACTTGGCATGTGCTGCGGGTCTGGACAATGTTGTGCAGTGTCTAGTGGAACACAAATCTAACGTTAACAGCAAGGTTAGTTCCTAACCAGGGTTAACGAATAAAATGCGACCATTTCTACAGTACCGGGATGAACTCGTACCGGAATGAATCTCAATCCGGTATTATGTAAACACCGCCTAATTTATCAAAGACAGGACTCCATAAACTTGCGTTCATTGTCATTGAGCAGTCTTGCCGTGAGATCCATCTCCTTTCTACAGGGCAAGTTCGAGTTAATTTTTTGGTTTCGAATGCGGATTTATTTTATTTGTATCAAAGGTCAGAACAAAAGTTCAGGTGAAAACAAAACAGAATGAGACTATATTATTAGTTTTTGGTAAGCAGATGTACTGGCTAAGTTGGCAGCCAGACTTGGTTAACAGTTTCCTATTTTGTCAGCCGAAAAGCGTCGTCACCAATCACGTGTTTATTTTTTCAGGGTCAACAAAAACGATTAGTAAACCCTTGGTTTTTAACAACCTCTAACAACATGATTAAAGAGCATATGACATGAAATCAGTTTGTCAATTTTCAAAAAGTATACTATAAAAAACATTGATTTGCCAAGTTTGAGAAACATACGATGAAAGTACACATAGAATTTTGAATTTTTCCCGCTAAAAGTGCCCCCTCCAAAAGCCAACAATGTGACGCAACAGGTCACGTGCGTATCACCTCAGTCCATCTAAAATCGACTTTAAAACATCTGCAACTAACAGAATTTCAACCGAAAACTCTAGCAGGTACGAATGTTTTAAAATCGAATTATCCTTTACTTCGTGGCACCATATTAAATAAACTGAGGCGACACGCACGTGACCAGTTACGTCATACTGTTGGCTTTTGGAGGGGACACTTTTAGCGGAAAAAATTCAAAATTCTACACGCCTTATCTTGGCGTACTTTCATCGTATGTTTCCCAAACTTGGCAAAACAATGTTTTTTATTGTGTACTTTTTGAAGATTGAAAAACTGTACTCATTTCACTTGCTCTTTAACCTTTTGTTGTAAGCCCCGCCTGGGCTTATGCAATATTGAGAATGATTTTCGATGGGCTTAAGTGTTTACAATATTCAGAACTGTAACTTTAAATAAACAGAAGAAAAGTAGGGCAAGTTCAACCCTAGTTTAGTTTGATAGTAAACCTGCGGTTAAAAAAAGTAAGGTGTGGTGACCTGTGAGTGAAAATGAGCGTTAGAAAGGAATACCACTTTTTATATCGCAGAAAGAAAGGGCTTATGGCCATGTAGGTAATAATCGGAGTAGTTTTTTGTAAACAAACTTAAATCGAGGGAGACTTAGTTACTTAAGTTAAACTGTTTTTCTTAGCAAACTTCAGAGCAGTTAGCAAGAATGTACCAGCATACCAATGTTAAATGTTGCATCTCAGAACACTTCCACCAATGCTGGGTTGTTCAAAGACAGTTAACTTTAACCCTAAGTTAAACCAAAATTCAAGCGGAATCTTCTTCTCTAAGGAAAGGTTTATGGTTCTTATGAAATACTTTTTAGGTTTTCCACGGAAAAAACTTGTCAATTCCAAAACTACAGCTCAGATTAGTTTTTGTCAGGTGGGAGACAAGAAAGTAGGAAGTCTAACCCTGTATTGGTGCTAATCAGGTTTTAAAAAATTGGGTCCTGTGTTAAATCTTCCTCTTTCTCACTGCAAAGCCTATTCACGGTTTTTGTGCAGGATTCAGAGAACCGTTGTCCAGCCCACATCGCCATTGCACACAAGCATCCAATCGTCATCCAGCTCTTGCTTAGTCATCCAGATTTGATTATGAATACCGCTGACCGTTCTGGACAAACACTGTTTGCTGCTGCTCTCGCAGCACGCATCAACGAAGCTGCTTCAGCCATTTTAGCTCGTGAACCCGGGGCTGCTGAACAGGTTTGGTTTTGTTTCCAATTGTTTCAATAGGATTAGACTCAGTAGGCAGCTGACACCACCAAATATTGCTCGTCAGGGCTCGTACGGGCCCTGGAAATCCTAGACTGAAACCCTGGAAAATTTTTGAAGCCCTTGAAATGCCAGGAAATTTTTTTAACAAGTCCTGGAAAATTTCATAGAATTTTCAGTTTAAAAAAACTAGATTCGCGGAATGTTTTTTTTTTCGTTTCAAGTAACAATTAAGATAATATTTTTAGACTTAATTTTTGCATGTCGTTATTATGTTAAGTTCAATAAATACGAATTTTCACGACATTTACTATTTTAGTAAGTTGTTTAAACAGGTGATTGTGAACATTGTGTATTTCATTCTGGGTTTAAAGAGGTCTGAAAACCCGTGATTTTTGAAATTCTGAAGGTGTACGAACCCAGGTTCAAACTCTTCTTCTTATTTGGTTCAAATTCTTTAGCAAAACGGTTGTATTTCTAAACTCTCATAGAGAGGATGCCTCCCACATGGTTCAAACTCTGGATACGGTTTTTTTGGTGTGTAAAATGCTTGCCAAATCCCAGGCGATTTGGTGTTTGTTTTTTATGCTGTGCGTTGCCAAGTTTGACTTTTCCGTTTATTCCAGTAGTGGCGAGGTTTTGTGGGCGCCCATTCTTATTTTGTTTAGCCATAGTTAAAACTGTTGCAACCACCACTTCACTTTTATAGTCTATCTTTTTTTCTTCTTAAATGGTAGCTCTACGAGGTTTTCACGAATTTTGAAGCACTGTCGTATCCTTGATTAGTAGAAAACATCGCCGATGGCGACGTCAGGTGTGTCACTAGCTAGAAAGCATGCAAGGTCATTCATCATGAAAACAGCATCAAGCGTTTTTTCTTGTACCATGACGAGGCACGGCCTGCTGTTTTGTTTCCAAAATATTATGGAGATCAAACACTAGTTCGGTTTATAATGTTTATAGTAGCAATTACAAAAAAGAGAAAAGGCGGCGTTATTTGATCTATGACTTGCTCAAATGTGTTCAAGATAAATAGACAAGACTTGTTTTCTTATTTCTCTCTACTCCCTTATCGAAAGGAACCTTAAAAGCTGTATTTATGACTGGCTCCATCAAGTAAACCAGAAAATGAAATGCCCTCACTGTGTGTGTTCTTAAACCAGACCCACCATACAAGAAACATTGTTGCTTTTATTGATAGTTTGACAACAAGGGAAGAAACTACCTTCACTCGGCCATCTTGTCCAAAGATGTAGATACCGTTTTGTTTCTTGTTGGAGTGAACGCCGATGTGAATTCGTCTATTCAAGATTCCACTCTCCGAACGCCCCTCCACCTGGCTGTTTCCATTGGCTCAGAAATCATCGTTAGGCACTTGGTAAGTGTTTCAACCCTTTCAAACACGACGAACTATGAGTGGGTAATTCTCACAACCATTGTCCCTAACTTATTGTAATCAGCTAAGGAGAATTTTGTTTTTCATCATCAGGTAATACAGTATGTCGTTAAAATCTCCCAATTTCTGGTTACCAGTGCTTTTCATCTTTGGTTTTGATCAAATCCCATTCTTTCTACTTACACTTAATTAAACTTTCAACGTGCAGATTACTAATCTTTCCGAAAACTTCTCAAAAGAATTAATGTTAATCCATTTCTTGGTCGTAGTTTTGTTTAATCAACTCTAAAATTCGAAAAGAAACATGTTTTGGAAACCAGGTCAATATTTCTGCTTAACATAGCTCACTTATCGGAGATAAAGTTTTACAGCACTTGCAATTCTCAGCCAAGCACTCACGATACTATTCACTTTTACTTGCAGTTTTTACGTCAATCATTTGTGTACGATTCACAATACCTTTGATAAAGGCTGCACTCACAAAATGAAGCCATAAAATTAAGCCTGGATTTTAATATAAATGAGCTGTTGATAAACTCGCTCGGACTGAAGTGGGAAATAGACCTAATCCGCCGTTTGCGCCACATCTCTGAATTGGGTAAACAATACACCGAGAGACGCACCTATGATGCACAATGGTCAATTATTTCTTTTTTTTAGCATTGTTGACAACAGATAATCTTTCCTTTCATAATTTTTCGAAGGTTAAAAAAATGCAAAATGTAAAAATTTTTAGATATCCTTCCTCTGGTAAGAAAAAAAACAGTTGAGATGTGATGCTTGTCCATTTCTACAGCCTTTGAAGTGGTTTTCAATCCCATTTCCTGAAAGGCGAAGCAAATAACGCAATATTTTTGTCAAAACAACCTTCTTCCTGCATCATTACTTTGTTTTATCCAATTCAGATTACGTGACTGACAAGTGGAACAGGTCTACTGACTTATGGAAGCTTTGAATTATTTCCTTTATCTTTATTTTTTAATTTGAATTCGTTTGTTTAATTTTTTCGACCCAAGTTGTTAGCCGGTGCAAGTGTGAATGAAGTGGACCGTCACAAGCAAACAGCGCTTCACATGGCGGCAGCACACGATCACCCCAAACTAGTGAGCATTCTGTTAGAACACGGAGTGAATGCTGATTCAGTGGATGAGAAGTTTAATAACGGTGAGTTCTAAAGGCCCGTTCAAACCATAGCTAAGATATACGGACTGGTTAGGAAAGCCGGCAAACCTCAAAAGAAAAAAACAAAGAATATACAAAGATGCTTTAGTTTGAGTCATTTTCGCCAATATTGATCAAATGGATAAAATAAGGGTATTAAACTTTTTTTGGCGTTTATCAAAATGTGCAAACGTTTGCGATTGATTTTACAGCCAGATGATGATCAAAATGATCGAAAACGTTTGCAAATTTTTTTAAACACCAAAAAAAGTTTTATACCTTTAAATTTTATCCATGCTTTGTTTTGTGCATGTTGAACAGACCGTGTCCCTGCACAATCTTTGTTTTAGGTGTTAGTGAGAATGTTTTGACTGGCTACTTGTTGATTTGTATTTAAAAATCTTTTGTATTTTGTGAAGGGTAAAGACCAGACAACCAAAGAAAAAGGCAAACAAAGACATATTACGACAATGGTTTCCTAACCATTATATAAATTATTAACCTTGTTCAAACGGAACAAACATAGTCAGCATTCTTTTCGTGTTCGGAATGAATGCTGTTTGAATGGATTAGCAACAATGATAGGCTGCAACAGGGTCAGATCCTGCCTTCTATAAACCATACGGACATTTCAGAATTTGGCTTAAACCAATATTTTCTTTTCTCTCAAATCTCAGCTTTGCACATCGCAGTCCAATGCGGCCACGTGAATTGTATAAGAATTCTTCTCACGGAATCGTCAATAAACGCGGAAGCGATAAATGCAAGGTATTGTTTGACAATCATTGCTTATCTAAGATGAAGCCAAACAGTTTCAGTTTCTTTATTTGCCGCTTTTTTAAAGAAAGCATTATTACATTGTTACTTAAAAGTTGAGAAGGAAATGTCGAGGACGACTGATAGGAAGCGGTAGGGCTTAATATGATAATCAGTCTTCCTCTTTAGTACTTTTTTGGTAGTGTAAAAAATAGATAGAGCAGACTCAATCCATGATTAC
>JAOBRD020390361.1:0-17749 GCA_027575215.2 Hydrozoanthus sils
TTTTAAAGGCCTATATTCAGACTGTCTTTGTTCAGCAGGGTAATAAAATTCACTGTCTCTATGAAAACTTTATTCGTTGCATATTATGTTAAAAAAAAAATTCAAAAACTGTTTCCAAATGTTAATGCTTTATAAGCTAAAACTTGCAAAACTAAAAAACAACTAAATGTTTCGAGTTTAGTCGTCTCACAGGTAGCCCAAGCTCAAGTTGTGTAACAACCAAATTAATGTAACTTACTATAGAATATATGACTTTTACGTTACGGTAACATAAGTGACAATGGACACTGTTAAGCAATTTCTTCGCAATGCTAATATCACTCAACAATAATATCAAACTGCCAAGGCAGCTTGAGGTTTTTTTGCAATGTACCGCCAGTGTCTTGGGATGCGAAGCAATAATACACCGCTTATGGGACCTTTAGCTTGGTAATGTAAGTGAATATCTTGAGAAAACTTTGCCAATGACTCGCAAATGACCAAAATATTTCAGTTTTGTCTCTCGGGCTACCCTTACAATGCTTGCTTTTCAAAACACATTTCCAAGTCTGCTAGAGTAGTTAGCAATTATTTTTGCGTTTTTTTATTTATTTGGTAATGTAAGTGACCAAATCCATGCAACACCCCTATCGCCAGCTGGCATGAGAACTCAACATGTGCATACCCTGCAAATGCTTGCTCAAAATAAAGTAATCGCCTTGCCCCTTATATCCTAAATAGAGATAAGATCAAAGGAAGGGTATGTGTGTATATATCGTTTCTTTAATATTATTTTTAATGGATGCGACACCCGAATTGTGACCCCCCTCTCTAGGTTCAAGGGCTGCACATTTTGTTGCATTTATATTAGTTCCACAAAAAATGTTGCTAATGATGTCTTGAAGACTGTGTAAGTCCAGTAAAAAAGGGAAAACTGAATAAAAGTTCTTAACATTTTTACAATTTTGTGCTTTTCAAGTGTGACATCAATTGTTACCTTTAACTAAGAATGAGTGAGCTCATCAGCTTATTGGCATTATGGCGAGATCAGATTACCCATTCAGCTTATTGGTGTTATGGTTAGATCAGATAGCCCATTCAGCTCAATGGCATGTAAGATATAGCCCATCTGCTCATTGGCATTATGGTGAGCCCATGATAACGATGAATGATAGCCCATTCAGCTCATTGGCATTATGATTAGATCAGATAGCCCATTCAGCTCACTGGCTATGGTTAGATCAGAAAGTCCATTCAGCTCATTGGCGTTATGGTGAGATCAGACAGCCCATTCAGCTCATTGGCTATACAATGGTTAGATCAGATAGCCTATTGATTCAGCTCACTTTGTGAAGAATGGTTGAAATTAGGTATTGGTACATTTTGTCTTGATTTGACAATCCTTTTACATCATGTGGTTTTGCTCTTTTTTAAGAACCGGTGCTCTGGATTTTATGGAGATGTTTCAATGGACTGTAAACAAATACAATATACTACTATCATGGCCAAGAAACAATGTTAATGGTTATCTCTTCACTTTTGTTATCATTGTTGGTAGTTACAATCTTATATTCAACAAAACCTGATGTATGGTACTTAATGAAAGGAATAGTAGTTTGCTACCAGAGGTTTGGATTAAACAACTCTTTTGCCTCTCCTCCAGCCCAGTTTTCTTTCTAAAGTTAGTACCCGAAAATTGTAAACTAATCCCCATATTTGCAGGTCTCTTACTGAGTAAGCAAACAATTGTTACTACAAACTTTTAGTTTTATCTGGAAAAATGAAGGTTGAATGGGGCAGCAAAATATTTTTTTAAAAATAACTTTAACTTTTCTTAACAAAAACAATAATTAATATTTATTTTTTACAACCTTTCTCCTTGGCCTAGGCCTTACTGTTTACAAAACATAAACCTAGTAAATAGAGAATTATTATATTAACTCGAAATTTACCATCATTGTAGAAAATGACAGTGTAGTCTGTTTTCCAAAACATTTAGCATTTGTTTTGTATACTCCATAAGAATGATCTCGTGCCTTTTCATACAACAACCTTCCACTGTGTGCAGGACCATTCCTTCTTGACGACTTTTAACTCCACGTAAATTTGTGTTTCAAAGAACGCGTAAAGTCCTTTCCATTTTTAAGCTTAAAACAGTTTTTGTTATTTAGATGAATTCTTCCTTACCGGAAACCAGAAAGAGAGAGCTTTCTTCTTTTTATACTTGAGTCAAACACTGTTTTGTGTGGCGTTTCGGCACGTTGCTGGCGAAGGGAATTGTGCGACAATTTTTTTTGGAGAGATACTTCTCTTCTTTCACATTTTTTCGATTCAGGTGTCTGCGGAACGGAATTTATTCGTGTTTCCTTGCTAGACACAATCTTTCTGACGGTTTCTTCATCAGGTTCTTTTTCTGCATCGGATTCAAATACTAAGCGTTTCCGGCACATCGGAGCTGGCATCTCTCTGCGAGATGGTATACGTATATCTCGTCGAACTCGCTTCTTTCGTGGAGCCCACAGAATATGTTTTTGTAGGTCTTCTTTATCATCTTCATTTGATGAAAAGGGTAACTCTCTTACAGCTGCAGACATTAGGTTGTTTGTTAACGGCCAGTACTTCTTCCCGAATATATACAACTTTTTAAGGCTCTTTCACTCTTTTCAACGAGGCGCGTAGCGGAGTCCCAAGCAACCTTGGAGGAACGACGTTCGGATTGGCTAAAAATAAACTGTTTGCTCGTTTCCAACCAATAGTAATTCCATTCAAATGTAATACCGCTGTACAGTTCATGGGCTCACACGTCGCTCACGTGTTGTTCTCAAAATGGCGGATAAAGTAGTTGTGTGTTGTGAGGATCTTTGAATTAAAGACAAAATTACAGGGAGTGTTGTTGCACTGTGGCGTCAAACGCAGTCTCTAGTTGTTTGGCTTAAACTTTGTGATTTATATAACAAATAATTTTGGAAAAGGAAGGCCTTTATTCTTGGCTGTTATCAAGAATGACGCATAAGAATAAAGTCAAGGCAAAGATCAAGAAATCATTTTATAAGCAGGAAACTACGGATGGGAATGACAATCAGAATGATACAGAGGAAAATGAGCCTGGGGAGGTATGGAACTGCGGTTGTTTTGAAGAAATTCTTTTTACTAGCTTGATTGGGCGAGCTGAAAAATAATGGCAAGACTGTAAACAAATACTCAGCTGAGCTAGTGACCTATCTAGTATGTTGCCAAAGCGTGCTAATCTATCATCGTGTCAGCTCCAAAAATTATACAGTTTTAAATGTTATTTCCGAAGTCGGTAAGGTTAAATCTGTACTCACCCATACTTGTAATTATGCACACAAAGCTATTGATTTTCAGACCATAATATCGGAGGTAAACCTCTCTTTACGAACAACCAAAAACTCTCGAAATCACTGTTAGGGTAAGAGACTGTAATGGTTAGGGTTGGGGTAAGGATTATATCTTTTAATTCCCAAAAAGAACACGAGGATTTTAGCGACCATAAACTGCATGAAAACGTGAAGTTTGGCAGCCATTACTGTATGCTTAACTAAGTATGGGTGATTACGGAAATTTTACTGTCGGTAATGCAGCACCCAAAGAACAACATGGTTTTACTCGATTTTGCCAAAATGTTTGCTCAACTTCTTAATTTGCCTGACAATCAAGCAACAACAATCTTTTCTTTAAAACCAGCTATCACACAGTTTTAAAATTATATATTTGGCTCATACCTAATTGCAGGAAAAAAAAAGTGACTCTCTATGTATGTAGCTGTCAACTCTCCTGCATTTGGCCAGTCTCAAGATTTCGAACCCATTCTCTTGCTCTCCCACATAACAATTTGAATCTCCCGCTTTTTTAGCATTTTCAGTGAGTTTTCCAAACGTTTTGGAAAGCAAAAACTATTACCTGTAATTTCACAATGTAAGTCCAGTCAAAACACCATGAACATTGTCTGCTTTTGTCTTGGCAGTATAACCTTGTCCTTGTTGTCAACCAATGATGGACATGCTGGGTTTTAAAAGGCATGCACATCGAAACATGTTGTCTTCCCAAAGAACCTGTGCCTCTGTTTGTCATTCAAGTAACCTAGTAAAAAGCAAGAAGTTGCCTTATCGTAGATTCCCTGCTACTGATGGGTCAGACCATGTTTGAACATTAGAACCTGCTGACCTGACTAGGCTGGCAGAAAATCGAAGAAAAAGTAACAGTTGTGTTCAAATTATTAATTTCCTCCAAATCTGTCAAACCTGATTGCTAAGAAGTGAATGCTACAATGTGCCATAATAGCCTCAGGACACTATTAAACACAAACATTATGTCCAAGGCATGTTTTCTCGTCTTTTTATTTGCAGTTGACTAATAAGTATTATGTAGACTCTCTTATTCTTTGTTGGCCTATCACATGCAGAAATTTATGCATGCTGGTGATATTATATTGTGCATAATGTATTTTTGGCATAAAATTTTCCTGCCAGTCAGTAAAGATGGAGAGTTGTGCTGTTAAGCAAAACTGTTTTCTTGCCAGTTAATAAAGTAGAAAACTATGCTGTTAAGAAAAACTGTCTCAAAATGCAGGAAAACAGCATTTCAGATAGCCTAATTTTCAAAATTTTCTGGACCCCCTAGAAACTTGTGCCATTTGTGCCCAAATACACAAGTGAGTGACCTGTATTGACTGACCTGAGACTTAAGACTTATGCATCATGTATGCAACTTTATATTACGAAAGATAGTTTCTTGTTCAGTGGTCTAGCTTTCTGTTTCACAAAACAAAATCCTAGGAATGTGGTAATTTGGTTTTGCTTCAGTGAATCCTGAAAAACTGAAATGGGGCAATTTGACCCTCCCTCCTACAAAACAAAAGCACATTGTCTTGTATTTATAACCTCTCAAGTGCTGGCCACTATCGGAATTAAAAAAGGCGAACCTAAAATCCCAAGACTTTGAATGCTGAGGGTTGACAGCCACGTCTAGTTAAGACGAAAACAAAATATGTTTTGTATCATTTGTTGATAACCTTTAAAAGAAGGAATTGTATATATCTAAAATTTAAATCTTTTTGAAAAGTAAAAATAACTAAGTTTTTTAGAATTTAGAAAGAATTGAATGAACCTTTTTTATAATGGTGCATTTTAAGTTTTAATATACAAATTATGCTAGTGAGTTGCCAAGATTCTCATTTTGAAATATAAAATTAAGTAATTTTTTTTGTAATTGGTTCTCACTTGAGGTTGCAAGAATTTGGATGTGAGGGCTAGCTGTATTATAGTTATGGGCATGCCTTTTTGACAAAATTGAAATCAAGTATAAAACTACAATTTCAATTAATATTATTTGGATTACTCCCAAATTTTGAGTAAAAGATTTGTCTGTTCTTCTTGAAAAGACTAAAAGTTGTTAATATGTAGTTTGGGTACCTAGCCTGACACAAAAAATGTTTTCTCTGCTTCATGATTCAAATTCAGCTTGCCTTACATGTAGTAACCTATTCAAAGACCTTTCAGATGGCACTATAATTATTATGGATTTATTTGTCATAATCTTTCCTGTTTTGGTGTCACTTTGATAGGTTGGTAGTGTTGAGAATTCTTCTGACACAAGTGATTGTGATGAAGAACTGGACATAAGAAAAATGTGGATGCAGCAAAGCAAATCCAAGAAGAAATCAGGAGGATTTCAATCAATGGGTAAGTTTTTACTTTTTTTTATTTTACAGGGTGTGAAATATATATCAGCATGCCAAATACCTAATGGCAGGCTAAATTGGAGAGCTGTCAGGCCAACAAATATTTAGAATGCCAAACAAAAATTGAAATGGCCGCCAAATTTGTGTTCATTTGTAGCATGTTGTTTTTATCAAATACGGTTTTTTTCACCGTCATTTACTGTGTATCACTTTCTCATCATTAGGATATCCTGAAAATGCCTAAACTGGCCAGGATGCACTGTTCTGTTTTTCCTAAAATGGCCTAAACCACTGGCCAGAGATGGATCCAATCTTTTGCCTCTTCCTCCCCCTACACAGTTTAGAATTTGTTTCTATTATGTTTTCTTATTAAAACAATAAACAACCAATCAAATTATACCCACTGCACATATAATTTTACTAACATGAGGGAGATCACATTAGTTGAAAACTCCACGTCATTTGCAAGTTTAGAATGTCGTGGCAGTGGGGCGTGAAGAAATTAGTTATGGTGAGTTTCTGTCAAGTTTTTGAGAAAACAATTAGGAAAACAATGAAATTTTCGATGAAGATGCTAGGGAATAAGATGAAGATATTTTAGCTTGTAATTCAGACGATTCGGAAGAGGAAGAAAATAGTGAAGACAAAGTTAAATAGTTGTGAATGGAGCAAGTGCATGCAACCTGACCTTCAGTACCTTGCCTTTCAATCTTTTTACCTCAGGAATCTGTAATTTTACTTTCGCCAACAAAACCCATTTAATGCAAGGGTAGGCAGGGCTGTCACAGAAAACTGACCAATGGGAATTTTGCGTTTCCTGAGGAAAGAAAAATTCCAGAACAGATTTGAAGTATGAAGAGGTGACAGTCCCTTCTTTCTGCCCCTCACCCCATTTCCTTTTGCTCCCGTCCGTGCATCTATTTCCTCTTCCCATTCTCCCAATTAATGAACGCGCTTGGATTTTCGATCTCCCGGCAAAAGAAGGGACTGTTTTGCAGTCTAGTAAAACACAAATATACCACTAAAACTCTTGAATCAAAATGTCACATCATTTTGAAAGAAGTTCCGACTTGTTTACTTGTTTTCATCTCACTGACCTGTTTGTTTCCAACATAACAAGATCTACGAGATCATTGGCAAAAAACTTTGAAAGAAAAATAATGCTGCAGAATTTTCTCTAGAATAGGAACCTAAATTCTTGAGGTAAAAAAATTCCAGAACTGATTTGAAAAATTCCAGAACTGAAAAATTCCAGAACTGATTTGAAGGATGAAGAGTCGACAGTCCCTTCTTTCCACCCCTCGCCCCATTCCTTTTTGCTCCAGTCTGCGCATCCATTTCCTCTTCCCAGTCTCCCATTTAATGAACGTGCTTGGATTTTCAATCTCCCAGCAAAAGAAGGGACTGTTTTGCAGTCTAGTGTTTTACCTGCAGTTGCCAATTACTAGTCAAGAAATATTTTCTTAGAAAATTGAGATATAAAATGTCTGTTTTGGGAATTGACATGTTTTCGAAGTCATCAACAGAAGAAGTATAAAAAGAAAGCAATTCAAAATTTTGAAGAATTAAAAAAAACTGATAAAAGGAAACTGCTGACTATTTTTAGTCCTGGCAAAAGCAGAATTGCAACTAAAAGATTTGTGACTGCAAAATGCTATCAATAGTGATTGTGTGATACCGAATGAAGAAAAATGTGTTAGTATAGGCTAGGAATCACTTTTCAGTTATTTTATGTGTTTTCAACTTTTATCAAAATGGCATCCCAAAAATCCAGAATGTTTTGGACAGCCAAAAAAAATTATTTTCCCGTTTTGCACCCTGTTTAATCAGGGAGGGGCTGTAAATTATTGCTGCTGGAGCCATAGTAATGGAAGCAGTCTCTATTCCAGCAGAAGAAATTGATATTTATTTCTGGTTTTCCATCTGTTTTCCATAAATATGGCTGGTTCTGCCTCTTGAAGCCAATCAGGGGAATGAATTTGTGGCTTTTTGCTTCCGGTATTTCTGGTGTTCCATAAATGGTTGGTTTGACCACTGTAGGCCAATCATCTTCTGTGTAAGGTTTGTTGTTGGTTCCCTATACTCGATTGGAGTGCCTGGAGAAGGTGGAAACGCGTGAAGTTGTGAAGTTGACATGAACAATGTAAACATCCAATTTACTTGTATTTACCAATACACATACCAAATGATTTAAGATATTATCACAATACCCACACATCTGTATTACCCGCAGCAATATCTAAATACACAAAAATTAACATATTACCCACGGGTAATCGCCTGGAACTTATGGTATTACTGTTTTGTTTATCCATTGAGATGACAAAAATTGTTTCTTTCATAGGCACTTAAACTCAATATAATATATGATTTGTATATTTATACTTCCTTGTAATAGTATGCATGCAATAGCTGGATGCATTACTCTAATTTATATGCAGAATTATTATTTAACAATGTTAAAATTGCAATCAGGCATGACAAAATGATTAAAAATAATTTATAAGACATAGTATATAGTTGTCTCTGGTTTAAAAGACTGTTAAGATTTATCGCATGTCGTTTTGGCAGATACATCTGCCTTCATCCACAGTAATATTGTCATTCATTGTCATACTATAAAACAAGTTGCTGAAATACCAAATAAGATCACTTGGCATTGTGCTATTTTTAGTTTTCATTGAAATTACATGTGGCTGCGTGATGTTCTCCCACTTGGGTCTTAATTGCCTGATCAGTTTGCCCATATGTCATTTGGTACACAATATTTCTGTTTTGTTATCCCTGGTTTGCCTTTGGGGTGGGAAAACGTTTTACCTATGGTGGGGACTGGTGTTCTGGTTCCTTCCTGTCTCAAGCTTCCTCTCAGAGAAAAATTATACCCTGGACATAAGGGATAGTCACTCAATGATTGGATTTGTTCTGTTGCTGGTGGTGCTGGGGGAAGAGGGGTTCTCTGTTGTGTTTTGGCCCGTCTGTAGGATTTAATGAATGAGGGCAAATAGTTGTTTTCTGTAAATACCTGTGTGACATAAAGATGTCCAGTTGTCTCTCCTTACCAGACGAAGGTATTGTTTTGACTCAGTCTAGTAAAGTATTAACTACAAATGTCTTGTGTTGTGCTGGGTGGTGGGAGTTGTAGTCAAGGTATCTGTAGGTGTGCGTGGGTTGCAGTACACTGATGTGTGGATATTGATGCCTTGTCTCATGGTCTGGACATCTACTGTCCATCCTCTGATATGATGGTGAATTTAATGTTGGTTGATGGAGTTAAGAGAGTGTCCATAAGAAAATCAGACAAAATTTGAAATTTGTGGGAACAGTTGAAAAACTAGTTTTTGCACATATTTTGCCCACAAGTAGTAACAAGTGACTGATTAACATAAATGTTAAAAGTTACTTTGAAGTATCTCTTTGTTTTTGAGCAAATTAGAAAAAACACTTTGGCCCCAATAACTGCTTGAGATGCTGAAAGTAGAGGGGCTGAACGACAAATTTTTGCGACTGCTTTTCTCTGCCAAAGCAGTGTGTGAAACTTAGCTGAAATCGGCTACATTTAAGTCAACACTTTTTCTTTCTTATAAGTACAAGTTTGAAGTTAAATGCTACAATAAATGGTCAGACTACAGCATTTTAACTGCATCAATTAAAGAAGGTTTCAAACTAAGCAAATTTTGGTTAAGAGTCTCCGACAATTTGAATACATTGTCCAAGCCATATTTTGAAAATGTGAAGTCAAAAGCAAGCTTTGCCCTGAGAGGTGTGCAACCGCTAGTGCACGTCTCTGCACATGTCGAAATGCCTTGAGGCGAGTGTTTTTCCGCACATCTAAAACATCAAATATTTAAAACTTGCCAACTGCTAAAGAGCAAGCAAGGTGGTAGATCATAGCACTGTACAAGCGAGGTTGTAACCAGAACAAATCTTGGTCAGAGTGTAACTGTAACATTCAAAAGAATGGGTTACAATGCAGTGACAAAATGCCAAGATTAAGCTACTGAGCCAGTGAGTGTGCAAGAGATGAGATCTAGAAACTTATTAAACAAGACATACATCTTTGAAGAACAAACAAATTTCTGTGATTCAAACTCCACACAGTTGAATGGCTTCCCCCAGCACTCAGGGCCTCTTACATGGAGCAAGTTGCCTTAAGCCGAGATATCTTGGCTTGCTGGTTTTCCTGTCTCTATTGTATTTTGTCTTTATACTTACATGTAGGCAGGCTATCCCAGCTTGCCAAGTTTCCCATCTCAGCAAGCAGGAGCACCTGGCAAGCCGAGACAACTTTAGTGCATGTAAAGGCATACAGCCGAGATATCTCAGCCAGGTGGGACAATATTTGACAGTTGTGACACACATAACATAACTATTCCAGCATTATTCAGCAAACTATGCAAGATATTCAGTAGTGAAAAGGGAAAGATTTCTGTTCCAAATCTTGCAGAAATGGAGAACATTGACTGTAATCAATGAACGGGCGATGTCATGAAAAATGCTCCATGTTGAACTTGTCTTGGCCAGACAGGATGACATTTTTGCATGTAAATGCCAGCTTATTATCGCCTTGGCAAGTTGAGATATCTCGGCTTGCCAGAACATGGAAAGATGCCCATAATATTGACTTCAAATGACTACAAAATATTTGTACAAGCTTTAAATGCCATTTCCAGCATTTATTTGACAGTATATATGCCTAAAATTGCAATAATTATTTATGTATATTTGGTTTTTCTCTGATTTTCACTGAATTACATTAAGGCAAAAACTTGTGTAACATAAACATATAAAAAAACTTGCTAAAATAAATTGACAACTAAATCTAGAT
The DNA here is from genome assembly GCA_027575215.2 of Hydrozoanthus sils. Classification (NCBI taxonomy): domain Eukaryota; kingdom Metazoa; phylum Cnidaria; class Anthozoa; order Zoantharia; family Hydrozoanthidae; genus Hydrozoanthus; species Hydrozoanthus sils. The sequence goes on from JAOBRD020390361.1 coordinate 10,506, forward strand.
CTAAATCTGTATTTGAACAAGCAATACAGGATTGTTTTACATGGGAATTTATACGCATGAAACTTGAACATTCTGAACAACTTTCTTAAGACTTGCCCAATTCAAAAAATTAATACTGTAGGTATGTACAGTTTCACAGTTCAATGAATGTTGTTCAAGTCGATTTCAACAGACATTATGGTCTGGGAAATGCCTAGCACTGATTGGTCTGCTAATTGTTTTTTTAACTTCCTACATTACTATTGAAAAAATTTTAAATTTCAACTGGAAAAGCTAGTCCCTATATTGGGGTGGTAGGTATTACCATCGTATTTTTAAGGGTATATTAAAAGAAATCCTGTGTTAAACCAAGAGCCTGGTACTTTTAGGGTTGAAAATTCCCCAAGCTATTGGATTGCTTGCAGTCCTGTGTTTTAGCAAATGTGCATCATCATCATCATCATCATCATCATTAAGTCAGGAATTTTTCCATTTTTCAAGGATCACTGACTTTGCCCCCATAACCTGGCATAACCTCTCCACATAACTCAATCACTTGCATCCTCAAAGCTCAAACCAACCCTGTTACATTCTCTCTCCATTCTTCTCCAACTCATCTTTGGTCTTTTTCTTCCTTTTCTACCTTCAATCTTAAAATTCCATGCCTGTTTTACATACTCGTCATTACCCTTTCTCAATACATGACCCAACCATCTCAAACTTCCTTCCCGTACGGAACATGTGTCAATATCGCAACACTGCTTTTAGAGCACATTGACGCTTCACGCACTCTGCATTAAACGAAATAACAACACTGCTCATATGACCCAGATAGTTTGCAAACCCGCTGTTCTTCCGACCATTTTCTGCTGCTCTTAAAGCACATTAACGCTGCAAATTTCGCTGCAGAAACGCTGAATTAACGCTTCAATTATAATGCTGCTCATACGACCCAGATAGTATGCATACCCGCTTCTGTTCCGACTGTTTTCTGCTGCTCTTACAACACTTGAAATTTGAGAAACAAACAGTCTTAAAAGCAGTGTTACTGCAGCAAAAAACATGGTTCTGAATTGAGCCTAAAAGCAGCATTAGAACAGCCTTTTCAATTACTGATGACAGTTCGATCTTAAACTGTGAAAAAAATTGTTTTAGATCACTGCATTAAATTTTCTTCATTTCAAAATTTATGTTAACTTGGATCAAGCACGTTTTCAATCTTGAACATGCCCGTACTGCGAGTACTAAATCTTTTTGCTTGACAATCAAGGCATGACAATAAACAATAAAATCGGCCCAATGAACCTGCTGTTATTTAACTACTATGTTCATTTAACGGTTTTTTTAGTTTACGAACATGTGCATCTAGCCACAAGTCGCAAAGATTTTGAAGTAACAACTAAATTAGTGTTCAGTTTATTCAAAAGTCTTCAACATTTCCAGTACAAGTTAATGCAGTTAAGTTCATCATCAAGGGTAATAAAACAGCAGGATAAAGAGGATGCATGCATGTGTTGTTTGAATGCATTCATGTGTGGTGCCAAATCAAAATCTTGTGCTGCTTTCCAGAAAACGGGTAAAACTACAGAACTTTTAAGAGCAGTGTCTGTACGTGTTTTCAGCTCCAATTTTTGCAATTTCTTTGGCTCACTCTTTCCTTCAGCCTTTTAAACTGCCATTGCTCCTTCATCTCGCATGTTCTGTGATATGTACTTAACTGTATTAAATGGCATATCTTGCATAAACCTCACTTGAAAAATCAAAGCTTGTATCTTCTTGACTTTCGGGGCTTTTTATGGCGCTTCATTGCACTCATTATGTGACAGCCAAAAAAATCTGAAACGATCTAATGTGAGTCCTAATCTTTCAAATTTAATGGCGCCAACTGTAATTTTCAGAGTATGAGCCACTGGTGATTTTGAAACTTGTTGCTTTTCACTGTGTATCATGTGTCATCCATGTCCAGCCAATCAGCATTACAGCTGCATACTAGCTGTCAACACCTGTCACTCTCGTTACTCTTTCACAGACCTTGAAAGAGAAAGCAAGAACCGTAAAAACCATGGAGTTTATTGCTGTTATTCGGACGAGTGAAAGCATGTAGCTGGAAATCACGATCAAACTTAACTTGTTCTGCAGTACGGCTTGTGTATCAAGGTCATCTTGGATCTGAAATGTTCATGTTACGTGCCGCTTGCTAACAATGGATGATTATCATCACTCCAATACTTCGTAAAGTTTGTATACAAGCAAAAATACAGCATTCCACCATTTCAAATATATCCGTTAACTAATTTGCAAGAGCAAATTTGCTAGAGCAGCAAAAATGTAGTGGATGAGCATTGCATAAAAACAAACCATTCGAAAGAATTTTATTTATAAGCTTGGTCTGTGCACACAATCTTTTCTGCAGTGTTTCTGCAGCATTTTTAAGGACTGACTTTTCAATGCATTTTTGTTTATTAACTCTGGCAGCGTTTTGAAGGACTGCTTCTCCTTTACAGCGTTACAATCTTTTTTGCAGCGTTTCTCTAGCGGTGCTTTTTCAATGCATTTTCGCTAAACATTTTTTCAGCGTTTCGATCATTCGCAGCTAAAATAACTCATTAACACTGCAATGTCGCTGTTAAATCGCTGCGCAGCGTTAATGTGCTTTAAAAGCAGCTCGCAACCTCGTCACGCATATGGTACGGGTTGTCTAATGACTTCAACAATTGTATCCTTCGGTCCTAATCTTTCCTCAACTCTCTTGTGTTTACTCTATCAGCCAACTTCACACAACACATCTTTTGAACCATACGTCTTTCCGCTCTTCTCAAAATGTCTTCTTCAAAGGATCTTACCACCTACATTTCCGATCCATATGTCATGACAGGTCTTACACATGACCTGTAGATTCTTCCTTTAAGATTCCAAGTGTACCTTTTCCCACACAACATAGAAACATAGTGTTAAATGCCTTCCATCCCAGAACTACTCTCCTTGTCACAGCCAGCTCACTATCCCCACTGCCATTTCTTGTGTCACCCAAATAAGAGAAGTTATCCACTCTCTCTAGCTCGCTCAGGATGTCGTCCATTGGTGGGTCTTGTTCCTTGTTTTCAACAATTCGTCTGGAGCAAACTATACAAGTCATATGAATTTTTCACTCATTTCATCTGTCACTCCCTTTATCTTAGCACAGCATGCATGAACCCATTTCTGACAAGTCTTACATTGAATACAGTTGTACTTAGCTCTTTTACCACATACTCTACATGGATTGACCTTTGCTTCAACTGTCATACCTTTTCCAACTCCACACTCCAAAATCTCTATTATTATCTTTAAAATTATGCTCCGACATCTTTATGAATCTTGTTTTAGCAAGGTACGTACTGATAAAAAGTTAAGACAAAAGTCCTTTGGTGAATGTCCTATTATGCACACACCTTTATTTACTGCATGTCAAGTTAAGCATAACACAAGGGGACTTACCATCTACCCGCTAGCTACCCAGGGTATTTTTCAGGGACTCCGAGCCAGTGTCCAAGTTTACAGAACAGCTAAAGTTCCTGAAATTTCTAGATTTGTGTTATTTGCATTTTTGATACTCTGATCCTCGGTTATGTTGTTTTGTAATCAATTTCAAAATATTGTGTTGTGTGCTAAGAAGCTTTTTTCCAAACTGCAACTGTTTTGTCACTATACATATGCTATTTTGACAAATAATGTATTAAATGCACAAATTTCGTTTCGTGTTCTGATTAACTTAATTTTTTTCACATTTGGCTTATCAGTGTTGAGCAACTAAATTCTTTACCTGTTGGTCCAAATGCAAGTACCTGATTCAGTGAAGACCGAGACTTTCTGAGTTTTCTTTTAAAAAGAATTGAGAAACCACTCTTTCTAAAGTTTTTGAAGAACCTTTGGCAGTTGTAAAGCTATTACAAAAGTAATGTTAAACTAGAAACTTAAATTGGTGTGTTAGTTGTTTCTATTTCAAACACATTCATACTTTCAAAATGCTTTTTTGTCTAAGAGAAAGAAGTTACTCTTGATTTATATCTTTTATTATACTGTTTGATTTCATTGGCTAAATAAAAATATGGAAAAAAATTACTAAAAGTAAGGCTTTAGCAAAAAAAGTTGACATAAAGTTCATTAATGTTCTCTTTTAAGTAAGACTAGAAAAAAACAGCTTAATTTGCAGGTTTCTGATAAAATAATGCAAATGATATGAAGTAACACAGTGTTTATAAATACAGACAGAGTTGTCTACTAACTTGAGAGTTTAGCATACCATTTTTATCTCCAGATGGTATGTTCTAACTTCTGACCTTTTTACTATAAATTTCTGCTTGCCTGAGATGAAAGTTATTTGCCATTAGCAAGCCCTGAACATTGAGTTACATAGTTTTTCCTGTGGATTATACTGTACTTACATTAATCCGATATTATTGCATTATTCAAGGGTTGACCCATGCAGTGTACAAGGGAGTGATGAAGAAGGGCTACAGAGTACCCACTCCAATTCAAAGGAAGGTTAGAAATGTGATGTTTAAAGGATTGCTCGATCATGCATCTGTTGTACATATCATGTATATGTTGCCAGTTAACAAGAAAAGGGTCTAGTGAAACTAACAGGAATGGAATTTTGCAAAAAATGAATCCAACTATTTCAAGCATGCCCTATTAAAGCACCTCTCTCAATTGACTAAATCAATTAAAGAGTCAATTAAGAATTAAGCATTAATTGGGAAGAAGTTAGTTTGGAATGGTAAACTGGGCCTTTGCACAAGCCTAAAATTCAAGATAGTTGTTTTTTCAGTGAGAAACTTGGCTTACAATAATTATGTGATGGTTAATGTAATTGATAAAGTATTTGTGAACTTATTTGTAAGAACATTCATTCTAGACAATTCCTTTAATTATGGATGGCAGAGATGTGGTTGCTATGGCTCGAACAGGTATGGTGTAAGTTATAGAGTAGTTAATATTGCTGTATTTCTTTATTAGAGCTGTCCACATTAGGTATTCTGTTTTAATTGTGATACAAGTTACTTGTTTAGTATTAATTTTAAAGGATTTTTGTGGACATATATAGATCATTATAGCAGCTGAGTCACAAATTAGTTGCACAAAGTCAGAGAACAACACTAAAGCAAAACTTTGTTGATTACCATACAGTGTTTTTTGTTGCAAGGTAAAGTTTGTTTTAAAGTGAAAGTATTTTGAATTAGTGTTGTATACTTTGCTTATACTGTGGTGAAAAACGTGTTTTTATAGGCTGTTTGGTAACTGAACATTTTTGTATGTGTAACTCCCCATGGTTGCAAAGAGAGCATAATTCTCGGATGTATAATATGGCAATTTATTAGAAACCATCTACAGTAAAGAATAAGTTTGCAAGACTCTAAATATGAGCAGCCTTTTACAGCTTTTGTAGCTTGAATGCACTCTACTGTCTGTTGAGTGTGTTTTTCATTTATTAAATAATTTTATGTACAATCACCTCACATGTGCAGGGCCAGGTAATGGGTTTTACAAAGGAGGGTGGATAGGTAAACATATCAAAAGTTCATTTACGGACTCTCTGTACAAAATAGATATATAGTACCATCCAGTGGGCTGCTCCTTGTACCCTAATGCATGGGTAATAGTATATCCCTTTGTTGAAAATTGCTTTTAATTACCAGTAGGATGAAAAATTAGGTAGGCTCATTGTTCTGCAGCATTTTGGACTAATTAGTGTTCAAATGATCAGGCTTTGTTGTGTTGTCTGTAAAAAGCTTTAACCAAGTGAAGAAGTGAAGCCTTTATCAAGCAATGTGTAGACAGAAAAAGGATGTCCTTATTTAGCCATCAGGTCAGAATTGTATGCTTTCTTAAACTTTACAACCACAAGCAGATGCTTATTAAATCCCAAAACAGGCTTGTTGTTATGTCCATGTTATTGAGCTTTAGAAATTTATTTGTTCAAAAGGTTCAATTTTATGTGATATTTTATTAGGATCAGGAAAGACTGCATCCTTTTTGCTTCCAGTGCTGGAGCGGCTCAAGACTCACTCAGCTAAGGTTGTAGTAGTACATTAGTAGCCATTAGAACCTGGCTTATGTAAAGAACACACTTCCTATGACACAGAGTATAGTGCTAAATACATAGAATGTCTACACTCTCAATGGGGTTATCCTACTGTAACTCAGTTATCAAGCAGGCTTTAGACAGTATTCAAAATGTCAGGTGTCACCTTTTGAACTGTTTCTCACAGTGAGGAAACAATAACTATTTTTCAGTCTCTCTACATTGACACTGAATGGAACTAATTAAAGGTTTTCATTGGTTTCTATTCAAACCAATCACTTCTATTTGCTAAAATATCTATACAACCTCCACAATTAACAGTTTTTTTAGTTTTCTCTAAGAAAAGATCAACTGTTCAAAGCATCAGCACCCTTATTGTCGTCAACAATTTATAACAACTTTTTGTTTGACTATAAGCTGAGCCTGCACTATGTATACTTTTTTGTGGGTGATACCGCAAAAACAATGGTGGTGGCGATTTTTCGTGGGAATTTTGTAGAATAAACAGTCAGTACGAAATTAACTTTTTTTGCAGAAACTACATTGTGTCCATTTGGATGCATTGGTGTTAAGTTTTTGTGTCCAAATCGATCAGATCTATCACTGCTTATGAATGTTCCAAAAAACAGACTTGCAAGTCATAGGTTGTACTCATGACTCCTACTCACGAGTGGAAGTTACGTTACTCTCAGGCAGTACTGTAGTATGGATTACATGTTGAAAATAATATTCATGGCTACTAGAACTTATAGCCCTAGTAGCCAGCTGAGAACTTAAAAAAGTTATTTTCAAGCACCATCATTGCATGTCAGATATTTTGCTTATTATTTTATGTGTTTTCTAGAAAAAAGAAAGTAGTGTTGTGAATTCGGTTTTGGTTTCCGACAATAAACTTTATTTCTTAAAGGTTGGAGCGCGAGCTCTAATTCTTTCTCCAACACGTGAACTGGCTTTGCAAACAATGAAGTTTACTAAAGAGGTAAGGATATAGTCTGATTGACTTTTGAGCAAGCTTAAAAAGAACTTGCAACAGTTTTGATTGTCTTGAGTTTAATCAGTTCCTCTCTCAAGCTGGTGCCTCACCAAACTCTCCCAGCTGTTACATTTTTTCAGTGTCTCTCTCAAGCTGGTGCCTCACCAAACTCTCCCAGCTGTTACATTTTTTCAGTGTCTCTCTCAAGCTGGTGCCTCACCAAACTCT
>JAOBRD020390471.1:0-19606 GCA_027575215.2 Hydrozoanthus sils
CTCTAACTAGCCCCCCTCTCTAATAAGCCCTCCATCTGGAAGGTCAAAAAATAAATAAGACGGGGGGGGGCTTATTAGAGCGTTCACGGTAACAATAAGTAACTAACTTCACATTAATAAAAGTCACCGAGTATTAAGTAATAAGCCTCGCAAAAGCAAATAAAGTTGGTAATTTTCCTCGCAATATAAAAGCTGGTATTTGACAAGAGGCGCTATTAGTGACGTTCTCTTTGGCTTGAGATGGGACCGACAGGAAACTTGACGGTACGAGGAATGAATGCCTGAGCTTCTTGGGTAGAGAGAGACCTAGAAAGCGAGCTTTACGTTCTGGACAAAAAGTTGTTGTTTCGAACGCTATTCCTGCATTCTAGAAGGCTTTTTTATTTTGTCTAATGTTTTCGGTAAGTTAGAAGATGTATCCAATCTATTTCAACTGATTTAAAAGACCCGGACAGCTACGACAAAACTACCAGTATAGACCCTATGCATAAATGGCGGCGATTTAAATATTCCTTTGTTTAACGCAACTAACCTCGTTCTTGAGTTAAACTTTCAAAAGAATATGTTAAGCAAAACGAGGCTACTTGCGCTAAACAAAAGAATATTTAAATCGCCGCCATTTTTGCATAGGGTCAATACGAGCTTGTGCCTTATTTCAGAGGCGTCCTTCCCTATTTTCTGCACGCGAGTTATGTTCTTAGCGTATTTAAAATATCAACTCCCAGTGAAACTAAAAGTAGAAAAACGTTGTGTTTTCAGTTATAATTAAAATGGAAAGAAGCAGACAAATGTGGGATTTGAAATATGTCTTAGTGTACATTGTTTGACAATCCTCCTTTTCGGCATTCAATTCCCTGAATTCAGCACGCAATCTCTGACAGGTAGAATAAAATCGAGACGCGGCTTGAGCGGCTATTGAGATGAGAGGAAAGGAAAACTGTTCTTTCATCTTTCCTTCTTCCCCTTGGCCACGTGAAGCATGTCTTGGTTCCAATACCCTTTGGGGTTATCACGTGCCAATACCCTGACCGCTGACCAACAGAGCACTTATGGTGTTTTTTAGGGGAGGCAAAGTGTCAATCAAGCGGGCCTCCATGTTAAGCGCGAGCAAACTCTCCCCAGGCCTTTTCTTCGCTCGCTCGTTCAAGTCTCAAGGCGATGCTTAGTCTCCACTAAAAAACTGCCGCTACGCAGGCTATCTGTGACTCTATAGGGTGGTCGTTTTTTAAGGGCCTGGGGAGAGGTCTCTGAAAACAAAGTGCTTTAACCGGTCTTGCAACGTGAGAAGTGTGATGGAAAAAATATCTAGAGAAGTGTGCAGTTACTTTTGACCATATCACGTCCGTCAGAAGAGACACATCTGCTAACAGACATATCATTACATATTTATTAACAGACACATCCGCTAGCAGACACATCATTACATGTTCATTAGCAGAGACACAACCACTAGCAGACACATCATTACCTATTCATTAGCAGAGACACGTCCGCTAGCAGACACACCATTACATGTTCATTAGCAGAGACACATCCGCTACAGACACACCGTTACATATTCATTAACAGAGACTTATCCGCTAGCAGACACATCATTACACATTCATTAGCAGAGACACATCCGCTTGCAGACACACCATTACATATTTACTAACAGACACATCCGCTAGCAGACACGCCATTACATATTCACTAACAGAGACACACTGTTTTCATAAATACATCTGATTACAATAACACTCGTTAGCAGAAACACACCGTTATCCTAAACATCTGTTAGTAAAGCGGAGGATACCGTTAGCATAGACACATCTATTAACTTAGTCGTTAGAAGTTCGACCTGTCGGCTCAGACAGCCACACTACAACTACTATAGAGAGAGAAATGTTGCTTAGCCTAATTATATCTTCTAGAATGTTAACCAAGTCGGGAGAACAATGCTTATACGTTAGTAATTACATGGTCGCTGATTTATTTGTGTAAAGAAGTCAGTCTGTAACCTTTATTGCCCGACTAGGCGGGCTACCCGTATGTCTGTGAACAGGCCCTAAATATCTTGCGTTTTACAAGGACGCCATTTTGTTTTTTGATTTACAATTTTCGGCTAGCCTTTTAGGTCGTGCCGAGGTCCCTCCACCTTCAGTTGTTAAAAAACGAAATTGATTAGCGCGAGTGTTAAAACTGTGCATCAGTGCTGATTAGGATGTGCTTACAAATTACTAAGCGTTAGAAAAATGGAGCATGCATTAAACAGAATGAAAATCGTTAGGTATTACAAAATATACAAGATTAGAAAACGGTCATACTTTCAAGTTCAATTTTTTTATTTCTTAAAAACGATAGTGCAATTGTAGTTGTCATTATACAAAGCTACACACTCTTAAGCTTAGTTGCAACTTGAAAAATCTGTCCTTAAAATAACACAAAACTCTTTGAGTCACCTTTAAACGACGAGGAGCCCAATTGTGTGATGTAACTCTTAGGGCACAAATGGCGTTTAGCTTTGACAACAAGATATTACGCTGCAATAGTGGGGAACTGGATTTAAAAAAATATATTTTAAGTCGAAGGTTACGTCTCTGCTCAGAAAGTTCTGTGACGGTGAAATAGATCTCAGCTGCATTAGTTTTAAAGTGAGGCTTGTTTCTTTGAAAACTCGTCCTAGTCTCGCTCCGTTCAGGTTCAATGATCTTCCCAATAAGTGAAGCACTACAGCGGGTTTTTAAATTAGTTTAAAACGTGCACTCGTAAAAAATTATCCTTTAACTCGACTACAAAACGTACAAAACAAGATAAAATCTTGTAAAAAAAAATTCCATATAGAAACGTTAATTTTAGTTTCTTTTCTAACATTAGTAAAAGAGAAAATTATTTTCCAATTGATCTTAGCCTTAAGCTTTCGCGCCTCCAGATTTCTGCAATTGGTCGCGCCAGTCTTTTCTCTTCTTCTCCTCATGGTCCACTCCAGTTTCTTTTTTCTCGGTCTTTTTCAGTCCTCCTCCTGCGGCCCACTGTGGCTTCTTCTCTTTCTTGTCGCCGCCTTTCTCTTCCCAGGGTGCTTTGGGCTTACCGCCACCCTTCAACAGTTTCTGTTGCGACCAGGCAGGTTTCTCTTTCTCGACTGGCGCTTTCTCTTTCTTTTTGATTTGTATGTTGGATCGACCTCCCTCAGATTTTTTGGCCTTGCTCACCCAATCAGGTGTCGGCTGCAATGACAACAAAAAGAAACACTTGAGCATGCTGTGGATTTTCTCGATCGTCGGTCACGAATGCGTGAGTTCGAACGTCGATGTAATGTTCCACGCGACGTTTTTTTCTTACCTGTGCTGTTAAACAAGTTGTGAAGCTGCAGAAAATACCCCCACCTTGCAACGCAATTAAAAAAAACCTTCCACCTCCCAACCGACCTCGGAGATTTCTGCTATTTATATGTCCAAATACCCGGTTAGGTTTCTCAGGATTTGGACCAACATCACTGGCAAGTTCCACCACGAGTAAGACCTCCCCCCCCCCCTTCCCAATACCCAGGGATTTTCCAAAACTCCCTTTTATGAATAAAATACGAATAAATCTGGAAGTACGAACTTACTAAATCTCGAGATAATGCTTGTCGCCAATCGATTTTTTTTTCTTGTTGCCTATAGTGTTCGCAATTGACATCTCATGCTCTTCTCTCTCTTTCCAGTAAAGCACTTTTTCTGATTGTCAAAGCCGTTTTCTAATTTTCTTTCAATCATAAAGGAAATTTGTGACACATTGGCAAAGTGAAATTTGCTGTGGAATAAGTTGAGAGCGAAATGTAATAATAGTTAATTTAAATTTATTACCTTTTTTACTCAGCGACATTGGCAAAAGTTCCAAGTTTTATTTTGCTTTTACAAATAACAAACACTTTAAATTGGACGGAGGACAAAAATACGAATTAATCTTTCATAAGTTCTAAGACATCAGATACGACCCTTATTTCCTCCGCAAATTCCAAGACTCAAAATATAGACTTTTGTTTTCCTCCGCAAATCCCAAGACTACAGATATAGACCTTTATTTTCTTTCGCAAATTCCAAGACTCAGAATATAGAAAATATAGACCTTTAATTTCCTTCGCAAATCCAAGACTCAAAATATAGACCTTTATTTTCCTCCGCAAATTCCAAGACTCAAAATATAGACTTTTGTTTTTCACCACAATTCCAAGACCTTAAATATAAACCTTTATTTTCTTCCGCAAATCCCAAGACTCCAAATATAGACCTTTATTTTCTTCCGCAAATTCCAAGACTTAAAATATAGACCTTTGTTTTACTCCGCAAATCCAAGACTCAAAATATAGACCTTTTTTTTCTTCCGCAGATTCCATGACTCCAAATTAGACCCTTTTTTTGCTCCGCAGATTCCAAGACTCAAAATGTAGACCTTTGTTTTCCTCCACAATTCCAAGACTCCTAATATAGGCCTTTATTTTCTTCCGCAAATTCCAAGACCCAGAATACAGACCTTTATTTTCCTCCGCAAACCCCAAGACTCAAAATTCAAAATCAAAGGTTTCTTAGGGCAAAAAAGGATAATATAAGCAAAAGACAAATTTGAAAACGGCATTCTTGACATTGAGCTATGATGACAGTCGCAGAGCGAAGACAAGTGTGTCGTGTAATCGTAGGCCAATCTCCAGTAAAGGACCGAAACTAATATTTTTTAGGGATCAAGTTTTAAAACAACTTGTGGCATGATAGTTCGAGTTATCAATTCCAAACTTTAACAATTTCAAACGCATTTGAAAAACGCACTTCTCCATATTGAGAAGAAACCCATCTATCAAGGGTTAGTTTATTTATAAACGTTATATAAATAAAGTTTGTTCGGACAAGCTGGGACATTATTCGGAACCGTTCATTCAGATAGTGCCAAAGAATTGGCTTTTGCTGAATGCAAGGTTAAAAAATTCGTTGTCAATTTTTGAAAGAGTAAACTTTTGGTTTTTTTTTTGTAGTTTGTCTCACAGTTCTAAAGACAAGTGGAAGCATTTTCCTCATCGATACAAACCTTATACGCCGTCCTAATTCAAGCCCAAACCTGGTTACCTTTCGCCTCGATCTCAAGCAAAAGCTTGGTTACCTTTCGCCTAGATCTCAAGCAAAAGCTTGGTTACCTTTCGCCTCGATCTCAAGCAAAAGCTTGGTTACCTTTCGCCTAGATTTCAAGCAAAAGCTTGGTTACTTCCGCTTTGATCTCAAGCAAAAACTTTCTCTTTTAAGAGCTGCACGACTTTCGATAAATACACATTTAAAACACCAAAACTCTTTAATTAAACGAAGTATATGTTTTTAAACTTGGCAAGAGAGAGAAGAGGAGCGTCTACATACTTTTCAAAATACTTTTAAAAGCATGAATCGCGATTGTTACATGACCAACACAATATGACTATTTACATCACAGTTGCCAAGCGCGGTCGGAGGACTGCCACTCAATACCACTACTGCCAGCACTTCAAACCGCACGCCGAACTACCTCCATTCGAGTCAAACCACTCGTATGCAAACAAACTAGAACTCCAATGTTTGCTGTTCATATTTTATTGCCAATTAATAATAGAAAAATACGCAACTTCCTTAAAAATACAGTGCTACGTAAGTTAAAAACCAACAAGCCAAAACACATTCACCTTGCGCTGTTCGAGGCCGTTAAGAGAGTATTTATCAATTTTTCAAAAACATTTATAAAAATTAACACAGCTTGCATTTTCCGCAGCGTCGAGTTTCTTTCCTTCCAGACCAGAAATTCAAATTTGAAAATGAGTCACAGGTTAAATCAATACTTCAGAATGTTAAACTTTACGTCCTTGCGGTTCATGAGAGGTTTTAAAATGCGTCCCGAGATTGTTTTTGATTTCCAACCGAACTACAGAAGTATTAAAACAATGCCAGCATTGAATTTATCTGTTGTAGCTGAAGCTAAATTGGTCACAAACTCGAGACACAAAATGCAAAAGCAAATATCATCGAGAACTTAGTGTGCTATGGTTACAAAATGGAAAAAATCAGTTCTTCCAATTTAACATCAGCTCTACTATATTAACTTAATGAACTTAGATAACCAATATATTTGAGAAATTTCAGTTCACTAATTATAAAATACTACTAATTTACAAGCGTATAAAATTATACAGATTATTATTGATTTGACAATTTCCAAATGTGAGATTCCGGTGTAGTAACTTCTGTAGCAAGTCACTAAAAGGAGGAAGATGGGCAAACCGTATTTTAACTTAAGCTGCGAGCATTCAAACTGGTTCCCTTACAATCACTAAGTCTTCAATGTCTTACTACCAAAGTTCCTGTACTTTACTTAGTTTATATTTAGGTAGAAACAGTAAATCAGAGCTTCCGCACAGAAAAGGCGCGAATTACAACAAGAATTGGATTGACAAAGAACTGAGGCAAATCAAAGCAAGCAATAATGCTAGGAGTGTAACTGAACGAAAAAAAAACAAGCAGTTCCTAAATAACTTCTAAAAAGTGTTGAAGGGGTGTTGAACTAAAAACATCTTTCCAAATTAATTTGATAAAGAACTCGGAATTTAGGAGTCATTCAAACCCGCGCTCCTTCTTTACGGAAGCTCTGACTACCGTTCGCAGAATAAAACATTGTCTTCCTTTAATCTTCGTCGTCAGCCTCAGACTTGCGAACTGATCGTAAAGATATGTTCTTGAACGCTGGTTCGTCCGCTTTCTTCTCTCCGTGCGATTTTACGCCTTCCGATTTCTTCAGCTTCTCGCGCCAGTCCTGACGCCTCTTCTCGCGGTCGGCGTCGGCCCCAGCTCCCCGGATATGGTCCCCCCTCTCGGTCTTCTTCAAGAGTCCGCCCGAGGCCCACGATGGCTTGTCTTCTTTCCTCTCCTCCTTGTCTTCCCAGGGTGCTTTGCTTTTTGCGCTGCCCCGGAGGACTTGTTGTTGGGCCCAGGCCGGCTTGTCCTTATCTGGCTGTGCTTTGTCTTTTTTCACCGGGGTAATGTTGCGAGAGCCTTCTGCCTTCTTTGCTTTCATCATCCATTCTGGCTCAGGCTGTGGAACAAAACACACTTCCATTACAACAGCACTTCCATTTCACAAGAAAGCTGTTTAGACACGTTCAATTATTGATTTATAGAATGAATCCAAAAAAGGTATTGACTTGGTGTTTGCATTTTCAAAGTGATGTGAGAGCCTTTTTCAGATCTTGTCATTCGGCGTTAACCACTTTTTGCGGAAACACTTGGCACTGTGTATTTGTTACTCCGTTTCACCCAAATGGATTCAACCAAGTCAGCTTTAGCTCATTTTGGGGTTTTTCCCCGCTTCTTTGGGATTTTCCCCGCTCCTTTGGAGTTTTCCCTGTTCCTTTGGAGTTTTCCCTGTTCCTTTGGGGTTTTCCCCGTTCCTTTGGGGTTGATCAATTATGGAGTTTAAACTCATTAAGCAATAGTTTTATGTCAAAATTCAATTTCTTAAGAATCGTGGCTTCAAGAAAACGTTTAAAATGAAGAAAACAACAAAACTGACTGAATGCAAATCGTGAGTAGAATGGTTTGATCGTGAAACAATATTTGGCGAGGTGGTCTTTGCGGATGACGACAAGCGACACACCGATATGAGCTTTAGAAGTTGCTTCGTTAAAAAAACTCTTTAAAACAAAATTATTTAAAACAAAAGCGAAATAGTTTCCAAGTGCGCCCAAAACACAGTTTCTGAATCAACTTAGTTGCTTCTTTCCCAAAACGACTGTGCATTATTCATTCGTAACAAAGAATCTAAAAATCAGGCGCAGCGCAATGACAATCAGTACTGTACTCTGCAAGTAAGGGTGGTCTTTTTCTAGATTTTAACGAATGACGTCACTTTCGGCGACTGAATGACGTCACATTGTCGTAATTAATCAAGGATCGCTAGATTTAGGGCTTGACTGTACGCGAAGGTTATTCTTACATTTTGCTTTGCCATTAACACAATTTTTATACCCTCTGTTTTTAAAACCAGACACACCTTTTCTCTATAATCCCATTCCTAACATTACACTGTCAATTATCCAATTTATTCTGGTTCAACTCTTGGTATTATGTCTTGATATGGCAAGTTACACGTATATACCACATTTTTACAAGTCCTTATGTTATGTTATGTTACGTAAGTAAATGTTACGTATATGTTAGACGTTACGTACGGTAAGGTTTGGGTAACGCATGCGTTAGAGCAAGTGGGGCGTAGAAGCTGCGGCGCCGTGACAGAAGAGTTCTGCGTGCATGTGCCAAACACGTATAAAGCACAAGAAATAACGAACCTGACTAAGTCCAGTTTTCCAAGCGATTGCACGAGCCATACATCTGGCTTGTTAGTGTCACGCTTCCATGCAGTAAAACCGCACTTCATTTCATCATGCAGTAACGCAAAATTCTGGCAATACTGGTCACGCATCCATGCATATGCGCGACCGCCTTCATGCATGCAGTAACGCGCTACATATCAAGTAAGGATCGTTTGATGTTCCCACTAGGAATTACATAATTTACAATCAAGTGACCATGCAATACATTTAACACATAAACTATTTTAAAGTTTAATCAAAAATTACCTTCTTCAAAATTAACCGTTTCTTCAAATTTCATAGTGCAGTTATTCACACAGTGTATCGCCCCAATGGTTACTTAACAGTGGCGAACTTTTTAACACACTTGTTCTACATGTTAAGAATCCCCGTTTGGCTTTTAAAAAGCGCTTCATATCATTTTCACGGAATTTTTCCTCCTCTTTTGGCAGCGGCACGAGAAGAAAATTATTTCACATCACGATGGTAAAACACCAAAAGACAAGACAATCACAGGAAAACGGTGCTTGGCCAATTTTCGTGCACTATTGTCCAATTAGAGAGTTGCACGCAATGAGTCTGCGCGCGCATTTAGCGCCGCCGAATTTCGCGTGAAGAAACATGCGAAGTGTTTAAGTAGCAACCCGCTGTATTTTTACCGAAAATTGTGGGCTCGATCATACCACGTAGACTTGATATAACCCATAAAACAGGCACTTGTTAAATTTCGAATAGAGATGAATCAATAAGACCTTATAAGGAGTTTAGATTACGACCGTTTAAACCCAGTAACAACATTGTTAATGTACAAGTTGAAGAAGCGTTATTTTAAAGAGTTAACAGCAATAGTACGAGTCTCATTTTTAACTGAAAATTGCATTACATTAAGTGAAGATATTAGCATTAGTGTGTACAGTACTCGCATTCATTTCTGTTTTTAATCAATGTTAGTGTTAACCTTAAAGTATTTATCACACAATGAATATTAAAAACAACAGCAACAACAACAACAACAACAATAGCTATGACGACAATAACAAAAACAGCGATAACGACAATAACTAAAATAAAAACAACGATAGCGATAGCGACAACAATAACGACAATAACAAAAACAATAACGACAATAACAAAAACAACAATAACAAAAACACTAACAAAGTTAAAAACAACATTAGCATCAATAAAAGAGTGTAAGAAGTTAAACTGATAAAAAACCTACAATGAAACTTTAATAGGAACTAGATTTTTATGTTTTCGTACATGACCAAGTTTTGCCACTGACTTTTATTTAAATCTATTTTATGAGCAGGCAGTGATTTGGTCCGATCAAAATAGCTTACAGCGCAAACGCAAAATGAAATTCGCAAGGTCATTCCCGAATGTTTAGAGGCGAAATTGTAACGATGCTTAAGGGGAAAAGTTTCTTGAAGACATCTTTCACGTCTTATTGTATCATTCGTGGGATAATTACCTGCAAAGACTTGAACTAAAAGTAGAGTTTGCTTTGGTAATGTCTCAAGGCGTTATTTGGTTACAGTGACAACTTGTTAAAGCATTTTGTTGCCAGAGTCCTTCATAGTGAACCTTAATAATCGCAAGCATTAAATCTATCTAACCAATGATTTGACATTGACTTAGTAGGGCAGTGATGAACGGGAGCCACATAGCGATTTCACCAAGGGTTCCAAATTTTTACAATAGAAATATGCCGCGAATTTGTCTAACCATCTTGAAAAATCGCTTGTGATTGGTTCTCAAGGAAACATCAAACAGCTTGGTAACTATTTTAAGTTAAACAGTGGATAAAACTAGAAAATATTGGAGCTTTGGACTGTTGTCCCTCGTCGGGTAACGTTCATTTCACTTCACTCCGACGAAGGACTACAGTCAGAAACGCGGATAGTATCTTCTTGTAACTTAACCCTTATCCTGAAAAAAACGGTTTCAGAAAAATAATTTAAATGTTCTAACTTTAAAACCACTGCTTGAAAACCTACAAAATGACCATTGCTTCAACAAATTCTGAAGTTTGCAATTTTGTTGAGATTTTGTGACTTTTTTGTGATTTTGTGATAGTGGAAACATTTACCAAACCGTTTCTTTAGAAATACCGATCTGAAAACATAAAACTATCGAATAAAGTGACAATTAACTTGATAAATTAAGTAAAAACTCATTTTTAGAGCATTAAAAAGTTAGGAATTTCAACGAAGGCTGTATCGTGCAGCCGAAATATTTAGAAATCTTTCGCCATTCAAACATTTAAATTACCATTAAAAAAATAACTCACTGACGTTAACTTCTATTAAGAATTCGTTCACACAATAATCAGAACGTTCTTCTTGAAATTCGAACAATTCATTAACCAAAAATTAATTAAGAATTGGTCCACACAATAATTAGAACATTCTTTTTGAGAGTCGAACATTTCATTAATCAAAAATTGGTATGGAAAGGTAAATACAAGAAAAAGCAATAAAACTTACCCCTCCGCTCTCCTTCTGCTTGGCTTTCATTGCTTTAAATTTGTCTTCCCAAGCAGCTGATTGGGCCTTGCGTACAACGTTCACGAAGCCTCCCCACTAAAGCGTTCAAAAACAATAAGTCAGACTAAATCCTTTCTCGAGCCTAAGTGGCTCATTGGGCCGGCGCTTATCTCCAGGTTCCGTAGTGTTAAGCGGATGAGAGTGTTTGACTCCCCCTGGACAGGACACTAATCTATCGCAGGTTAGCTCCCAGCAGAACTGGTGCTCATTTATAAGCTGAGTCAACTGGGACGAGTCAGGCAAAGTTTCTTGTTCAAGGACACAACACAGTGGACTGGCCGGGGCTCAAACTCGCGACCCTAGGATTAGGAGCCGAACACGCTAACCGCTCGGCCACTGCGCCGCCGACAAAACAATACATAAGTTAACAAGGGATTCATCCCGATTTGAGTAAGGAAAACCAATTGCAAAACAATTCGTTAAATTCCAACAACTAGATGCGCAAGTGAAGACGGCACGGTTTTGTATTAAGATATGACATGCATTAGTTGAAACAGAAAACTTTATTCAGCCAATGAGAGCTGTTAAAATAGACAAACCGTGAAACATCAAGAATCCCAGCCCTTTACGCCTCTCTATTTCTACTGGCGGGAAAAATTCGCGCCAAAAAGATGAGCATACGAAACTCTAAGGTTGATTACATGCCCCTCTCGGAATGAGTCAACGAAACAGCACAGAAAAACTCAACAGTTTTATTTTTCTTGCCTCGAAGGAACTAATGTTATTATAAAGCAGATAAATAGTACTACTTACTTGGTTCTTCTTTGGTGCCTGCAAAGAACAAAAAGAAGAATAAGATTTAGAAAAAAAATTGTGGACTAATGCAGTACAACTGTTGCATTTTCCCAACCTAGTACCCAAACTCAAACTATCTTGTCGCGACAGGCTTGAGGTTTCTAAGGGCCAGTTGGTTCATAATTACCTGTACAAAAAGTAAAAAAATCTTGGTTATCAAGCTTACACACAAAAAACTCACCGCTTTTTTTGTAACGGTCCTCTGTGTAACCACTTTCCTAAAAATCAAACAGCAAAGCCTTAGTATTTTTTTCTTAAGGCAGCGTGAAGAGATACAACAATGGCTTTGAACAAAACTTGGGTTTAGTATCCACCGACTCACTCTTCTTTTGCAAATACTTTAAATCGTCTACATTGGTTAACCAATTTATCAAACGATTTTCCAATATAGTTTTCAAAAACAATTTGGTTTACCTTTAAAACCCGTCACAGGGTTCCGAGATTGACCAAAACTATGTTTCTTAGAGAAATATATATATTCTGTAATTAAAAAATATTCCAAATGATGCGTGACAGGCAGTTGCTCCACATCCGCTGACTTAGCGAGATCAATAGCTTAAGCGTGTTTCTTGGTTGACGTCAAATCCCTTTCTAGAACCCAGTCCACCTTGTGCGCGGTAAGTTGTACAGGTTTTATCATATTATTGAATGAAAGATAAGATTATTAGTAGGTTTTTTTCACGCACCTTCCTTCTTTTACTGCGAGTTCATTCTCTCTCTCCGCATTCTGCAGCTCCGTCCGAAGTTTAGCCACCTAAAATAACAGAATAAAGTGTTTCGTTGTAACAATCATATAATATTTCTTTCACTACTTTAAATAAGAACACTGGCAGCTGACTACTAGTTAACAGATCAAATTTAGCAAGCCACAGTTATCTTGTTTAGAACAAATTTCATTCAAGAGCAATTTAACCTTACCTCTTTTTCGTTCAAGTTTATTTTGACTTCCATTTCCTTGTATTGTTTTTGTAAGTTCGTTCTGAGTTCCTCTGCCTTTCGCAGTTGTGTTCTAAGGGAGCGTACTTTCAGGTCAAGTTCGTCTAACTCTGCTGCTGATACAGTGGTTACTACCTCGCCTTTCGAGTCACGCTCGTCGACAATGCGATGGAATTCCGAAGCGAGGCCTTCCAGGATACCCTCTGATGAAAGGAAAAATAAATTAGGATATCCATCATCATCATCGTCATCTACATTATTATCAAAATCATCACCAGCATAATTATTACCATCATTATCACCATGTACATCATCACCATTACAATAACCTTCATCATTGTCATCTACAACATCATCACTACCGTTATCAACATCACTATAATATCATCATTATAGGCGAGTTTTTGTTTACAGTTTTATCATCACCACCATCATCATCACCACCATGACCACCACCATCATCACCACCATCATCACCACCATCATCAACACTATCATTATCACCACCACCATCATTACCATCATCACCACCATCATCAACACTATCATTATCACCACCACCATCATTACCATCATCATCATCGCCATCATCAACACTCATTATCACCACCACCATCATTACCATCATCATCATCACCACCATCATCACCATCATCATCACCACTATCATTATCACCACCACCATCATTACCATCATCATCATTACCATCATCATCATTACCACCATCATTACCATCATCATCATCACCATCATCATCACCATCATCATCACCACTATCATTATCACCACCACCATCATTACCATCATCATCATTACCATCATCATCATTACCATCATCATCATTACCATCATCATCATTACCACCATCATTACCATCATCATCACCACCACCATCATCATTACCATCATCATCATCACCAACATCATCAACACTATCATTATCACCACCACCATCATCACCACCATCATCACCATCATCATCACCACTATCATTATCACCACCACCATCATTACCATCATCATCATTACCATCATCATCACCACCATCATCATCACCACTATCTTTATCACCATCACCATCATTACCATCATCATCATTACCATCATCATCATCACCATCATCATCATCACCACCATCATTACCATCATCATCACCACCACCATCATTACCATCATCATCATCACCATCATCACCACCACCATCACCACCATCATCAACACCATCATCATTAACACCATCACCATCATCATCATTACCTTTATCACTATCATCATCACCACCATCATCATCACTATCATCATCACCACTATCACTAACATCATCACATATCCACCATTATCCTCACCATTATCATCACCTAGATAATAAGCATAAAACCATTATTAGTTTTCACCATAACCAAATCACTCACGTTTTTTCTGAGGCGACATCTGATCAAAGATGGATTCTTCTTCTTCTGGTTCCTCTTCTCCAGCGTCAACTTCTTCTTCCTGGAAATAGAAATAAAGAGCGCTATAAACAACAACAGCTTTCAAGCAGCTGTTTTGATTAACACACTTGCTTTAATTCTTTTGCCAATCACCCAGAAATACTTGGAATCTCTCAAATTCATCACAATCAAGAAAACTTAGATCAAAATTATTTCACACTCATTGACTGTAGAGAAGTGCTATTACAGGTTTAAGCTCTATTTTCTTCCAAAAAAAATTCTAACACACCAACATAGATAGCACAGATTTATCGACTTTTTGCAGAAAAAAACGACTTCAAAATTGCTCCAGCAAATTGTCATGTGATTGAATGAGAAGTAAAAACGTGCAACTGCAGCAAGTTTTATATCCAGGGTTCACATACTTATCGGAATTAAGACTCCAGTATTTTCCAGCGCGAGATATTTTCCAGAAATTCATCAAGGAGTATCGTTTATAAAATGCTAATAATTTTGCTGCAACGCATAGCTCAGTTCCTTTTCAAATAAAAATACCTCATTCCAACACAAGCAAAAACATAAACAAAACACAGAAATTTTTTTTTAAGTTCCAACATCTTTCAGAAAACTACGAAAAATTTCCAAAACACTCGAAGACTTTCCAAAAGAAATAAACTTTAAGATCTTCCAGGAAGAGTGTGAACCCCGAGTTTCTCTTAATGAACAATGAACGAGCGAATGTCGGTTCACGCACCTCCTCTTGGCGGCGTCTTTCGTCCTAGTGATGATCATGATTATCATAAAATGAGAGAGTGAGTGAATACACAATCAATGACATGAATCATAAGCATGAAAAAATTAATACATGTTGCATTCATGATCAGCATTAAGAACAAACAAGAATGGATTGAAATTGAGCCATAATATGTCTTCAAGATAAAGGTAATATTATTTGATCCTTTCAGTCCCAGTTGAACTTGTAAATTCTCCCAACAAGAGCCTTGACATTTCATTAAACAAGTTTGGGAGAATTTCACTTTTCATCTTAGTCTGATCAAATCTCATTTTTGATAACAGACCAAATTACATCATTTGTTGATATCAGACCAGGACTGAAAGGGATTACACATCAATAGTTCCATTAGCTCATTGAGAGTGCTAGTTTCAATGGAAGCCAAGATGCACCCTTTACCCCCTCCCCTACAAGTGCTCCATTTTACGGGTATTCAAAGCTATAGCTACACTGACTATACAAAAAGCATAAAAATTAACATATTGACAGTCACAGAAGGCTAAAATGCAGATTTCTAGCTCTAAATGCCTTGTATTAACCAACTGTGCTACGCCTATTCCTGCAAGGTATATCAAATCGGTTTAGTCTACCTACTCTACCATCCACAAACAATTTATCCTGCCAGCCAAGCCCGAAGATGATAAAACTATGATGAAAATGAGAATGTGCCAAGTCAATCTCCTCTTGCACTCATAATAAATGTAATGAGAATTTAGATACTGGAAAACTTTGTAAGAGTGAATGGGTTAAAATGTACTGGACTATGGCAAGCAAAAATAACAAATAATCCTTCAAAATAAATCTAAAACATGTTACTCATGAAAAACTGAAGTCATGGATACAGTAAGATGGCATAATGTGCATAAACAAACCTCTTCAAGTTGTCTTCTCTCCTCCTTCATATGAACGATGGCAAATGATGTAAATGATACAAAAGTGGGTGAGTGTCAAGCATGCTGATACCATTTTATGGTTTGCAGAAATGAAAAACATTTTAGTGTATTTGTCTTATTACTCCATATATTTATACTTCATAAGTGGATCAGTAGCAAAACAGCATTCAATCAGTGAACTAAACTTATCTTTTGGTAAAACAAGAAACTTATTTGTAACCAACAAAGCATAGAGGTAAAAAATCATCTTCAGCACAATTCTCAAAAAGAAAAAGTTGTTTGGTATGTACAAAATCTTTATAAATTGAAAAACCTAGTTAAAAAGCAATGTGTCACCTGACCAAATATTCAGCCAGACACTAAAAGATAATAGCTGAGAAACCTTGGAAGACTTAAGAAACTGATCAAAAGTCACTTTAATTATTGCTGAACTTTTAAATTTTTAATCAAATTATGGTAAGAATATATTGGAGGCTATGGTAATGGTAAACGTTTGCATATGGTGAACAGTTTGTGTACCAACCTCCTCTTCTTCCTCAAATCTTTGTCTTTCCTCCTTCATGTGAATGGTTATGAGAAGTTAAAATGGCAAAATGTGTCAGTGAGGATGATGTCATTAGTAAATGAACAATATTAAACCCATGGCAAATGTAAACTCTTTCAGCCCCAAACACAAAAAATGTTGGGTTTGTAGGTTCTTCCAACTTGGGCACCAGATTCCTATGTTGCCATGGAAGCCAACCGGAAATCAAATATCGGTAGTTGATGCATATTTGCACATGTCATGCAGTCATATGAGCAATGGAGGTAAAGAGCATCTCAGTGGCCTCCATAATGATCACCACAACTGCATGATGTGCATGAACTACATTTGATACTTGATTTCTGGTTGGCCAACAACAAAGATGTCTGGTTCTCAAGATCTCTATCCACATTTTTCACAGAACTATAGACCTTTCTCATAAATGGTAATGATTTTCATATTCTTTTGTCTACATTCAAATTTGCCACTTTAGTCTCACTATGGGTAACATCAGTGAGACTAACCAGGAAAAATTGAATGTTGACAAAAAAATGATTAAGATCACTGCCATTTAAGACAAAGGTCTATTTGGAGGGAGTTTCGCTTTTCATTTGGACAGCTTACTTTGTATGAATAAATCACTTTTTCATTATCAAATGTGTTATATTAGGAGAAGTTAGTTGTTGATCAACAGAGTCTAGTAAACGAACCTCTTCCTCTTCCTCCTGCTTTCGTCTCTCCTCCTTTGAGTGAATGATGCATGAATGATGAAAAAATGACAAAATGCTGGCGTAAGTATGATCTCACTAAATCAACAATGTTTAACATGGAAAATGGTAAATGAATCTGGGAAACCAACCTCTTCTTCCTCTTCCTGTCTTCTTCTCTCCTCCTACACATTGTTGATTCACGAATGATGTGAAACGAAAGAACGTAGGAATAAGTACAAAATATAAAACTCAACATAAAAAAGTCAACAATGAAAAATCAACAAAAAGGTGACGATTTTTTCTAATACCAAGTTACTGTAATAACTATTATGACAGGCCATAAAAATAATAGGACTGGGCGAATGTGATGAAAAAACTGTGTTAAATCTGTCTATGCTGTATTTTGTGTATAATAACTGTAGTTTATATATCCAGTAATTTAAATTTTATTCATTTTAAGTCTAAATTAATTTAAATCTGTATTTATATCATTTATCTTTTCATTTTATCTTAATAAAAATAAATGATCATCAAATCAAGAAAAAGGTACAAACAAATAAAAAAATAAACATAAAACAAATAATTAAATAAATAAAAAAAATAAAATTAATTAATAAATAAAATAAATAAATAACTAAAATGTATAAATATATAAATAAATAAACAAACTTAATAAAAATAAATGATTGTGAAATCAAGAAGTACAAACATATAAAAAACAAAAATAAAACAAATAAATAAATAAACAAATAATTATTTTAATTTTATTAGTTAATTAATTAAATAAATAATAGATAAATAAATAATAGATAAATAAATAAATAAACAAATAAACAAACAAACAAACAAATAAATAAATAAACAAGGGAGTTTTCAATGTTTAAAGTTCCCAAAAAAACAAAAACACAGATAAGAATCTTGGCAGGTTGCCAACTCATTTTCGTATTTTACAGTCACTGGTAGAGTTGTGTGGGATCACCAAAGAAAAATCTGGACAGTGGTTGGATTGAGACTTGAACTTCTCGACAAAAACATGGAAACAAGAGTGGATAGAGAAAGACAGTAGGCTGTGTAATTGTATCAACATGCAACTTGTGTTCTACCATAGATAGCAGATGGTAAGTATTTTGATGAATTATCATGAACAGCGAAGAACATACCTCCTCTTCCTCCTCCTGACGTCTCCTATCCTCCTGTTCATTGAAAACATTTATTTTATTTAATTAAAATTTGCAACCTGAAAGTAAGGATTCTATTTTACCAAATACATATGGTCACCAGAGGACCATGAAATTTGCTGCTAAATGAGAGAAGCTGTAAAAAAAGTTATCAAAATCTTTTATGGTTCTTGAGATATTAACATTTAATGTATTCAGCTGATGAAGTCAAAGTGTGACAGGCAAATTCTTAATTTTTAATTGAATCCATAACCTTTGGATGAATTTTAGCTTTGGTCAAAAAAATTAAAGTGCCCATAACCCTTCCTTTTCTGTTTTCTTATCTAAAAGTATTATCTTAAAATGAAACATTTTGCAAAAAAAACTTTTGATTTGAACAAAAATGCAAATATTTTACCAGTCTTTAAAAACAATGAAAATTGCTACCGTTTTGGTACACCAAATGCAAAGACAAGGTGATGTGATTATGGACGTGATGTTAGTACGACATAGATTAAGGAACACTGCTCCACATACAGCATTAACAGTGGGGTGTAAAAGTGCCAGAAAGGTGTACTGCAGCTTCAATTTCGCTATCTGTTTCACTAAAACTTTCCTCCTCTGACAGAATTAGTTTTTCTTTGATATGACGATGATGCAAATTCCTTAATCTACCTCGCAGTGAGCCTGTCATCCTTATGATCAGCAACAAGGGTTGATCAAAGAAATGTAAATAATAAGTTTCGAAAAAAATTTGCATTTTTTTCAGACCAAAAATTTTTTTTTGGAAATGTTTATTTTAAGATAAGTACTTTTAGATAAGAAAACAAAAAGCGAAAGGTTACGGGCACTTTAAGAGCTTTTATGCTCAAAGCCATTGAATAAAACCTTGAAAAGGTTTCGATCAAAATCTCAGTAAAACCAACCAAATTGGAGTTTTTAAGCTCTTTCAAATCCAATTTTTTTCGAACAATGTGATGCTAAATTCTCCCAAATAGAACAGACACTTTTGTTACACTAAAGAATTTTGCCTTTCACCACCCACATCTTTTCCTCACTAAATGTCCTATTTTGTAGCAAATAAGTAAGGTGAAGATTGATGTTAAAATGACCATTTGGGATGAAAGGGTTGACCACTTGGCCACCACATTTTGCCAACATACCGAAAATGCTCTAACAAGTCCCCAGGGGCTTATTAATTTTTAGACCTTCCAGACCAGGGCTTATAAATTAAAGAGGTGAGAAGGGGGGAGGAGGGGCCCTTATTTAAAAACTTTCGATAGCAAAAGACAGAAAAACACCATGAAGTCCTGTTAAAAGCATCTTGTATTGCTTTGTTCCTCTTTTATGAAAACAAGCACTTTTACACAATAATTATGCCTTACATTTCAGCTCCATTGTCTGTATGTTGGGGGACAACAGTGGTTATTAGAGAGGGGAGGGGAGCTTATTAGAGAGGGGGGCTTAATAGAGAAATTACGGTA